>JARSSU010032637.1:0-68451 GCA_029619165.1 Eurosta solidaginis
TATGCATTACTGCGCAGCCTTGTAACACTATAAACCACACAAAACTTTTAAATGGATCAATTTCGAGCCCATTCCTTCTGAATGAAGTGAACTTTTGCGTTCCCTCTCGGACATCGAGACACTTCAAACCTCTTCTGCTGAAACAATGTAGAACGAATTTCGAACAAAATGAACCTTTTCGGCGTTTATGCCAAGATTATAACTCTCACTCAAACACATTTGATAGCTCGGACTCCCTTTTTTCTATAAAAAAGATTGTTCTCACCTCTCTAAATTAATGTATAATACGTTTGCTTCTTTTCTCTTTAAGTATTACGCTTGGCTGATGAAATTTCTTCTGTAGCTGAGCAGTCTCAGATCTTGACGCTTGACAAACCGCTGCCCATCAAAGACTCGGCAAAATAAAATAAAAAAAAAGTTATTATATATATATATAAATCGATCGCGTGAACAGCCTGGTTTCATTGGGCCACTTGAGGGCAGCGCGCTGCCACAACGTCCATTAAAAGCAAACAACAACAGCGTTTCAAATGCGTAGCTCGATATGCAATGTTCGGTTTCACACGAACTTAGGCTTTCGTACTTGTTCTTTTATACTCAGCGTGCTTTGAACACAGGGTATTATAATTTTGATTGGATAACGGTTGGTTGTAGAAGTATAAAGGAATCGAGATAGATATAGACTTCCATATATCAAAATCATCAAAGTTGAAAAAAAATTTGATTGAGCCATGTCCGCCCGTCCGTCCGTCGGTTAACACGGTAACTTGAGTAAATATTGAGATATCTTCACCATATTTGGTACACAAGCTTATCTGGACCCAGAATAGATTGGTATTGAAAATGTGCGAAATCGGATGATAACCACGGCCACTTTTAATATATATAACATTTTTAAAACACAAAAAACCTGATTATTTAGTAATAATACACCTAGAATGCTGAAATATTACTTGTGGACTGATATTGAGACTCTTGATAAAAATATGAAAAAAATTTTAAAAGGGTCGTGGACGTATAAAATAAGCTATATCTTTGCAAAAAAGAGCTTTATATCAATGGTATTTCATTTCCCAAGTTGATTTGTAAAAATAAAGAGGAAACACTTCAAATTTAAAAAATGGGCGTGGTACCGCCCCTTTTATGACTAAGCAGTTTCTATGTTTCGGGAGCCATAACTCGAAGAAAAATTAACGGATCGTAATACAATTGGGAACACAAATTTTCCCTATAGCAGGAAATAGTTCTTGAAAAAATGGACGATATCGGTTAAAGACCACGCCCACTTTTGTATGAAAGATTTTAAAGGGTCGCAGACGAAAGTAATTAGTTATATCCTAGCAAAAAAGAGCTTTGTATCAATTTAATTTTACTTTTAAAATTGAGTTATAACATTATATTGGAAAACACTAAAATTTTTGAAAATGGGTGTGGCACCGCCCCTTTTATTACTAAACAATTTTCTATATTTCGGGAGCCATAACTCGAAGAAAAATTAGCGGATCGTAATAAAATTGGGTACACAAGTTTTCCCTATAGTAGAAAATATTTCTAGTAAAAATGGACGGGATTGGTTAAAGACCACGGCAGCTTAGATATAAAATAAGTTTAAAAGGTTTAAAAGGGTTGTGGACTAGAATAATAAGCTATAACTTAGCAAAAATAGTTTCGAATAAATGATATTTCACTTATCAAGTTTTATTGTAAGAGGAAATGGGGTGACATTTTTTTTTAAACGGGCGGTGTCAAGTGTTATATAGAAAAGTAATTTATCTGAATGAAATGTGCAATTGAAGCTCACACTGAGTTTATTAGGTTCGGTTACACCCGAACTTAGACACCTTTACCTGTTATTTTTCTTTGTTTAATTTTTTTCTTTTCTCTTTTCCACTTACTACTTTTTCGTAGCCATTTTTTTCCAATTTCGGTTTCAATTAATTTTGTTTCATCTTCGTATTTCCCTTTCTTATCCTTATCCTCAACTTTCTCTTTTCTTTTTCTTACCTTGCTCAATCTTCTATCTAAATGTGATTTCGTTTTACTTCGTGCTAGTCAGCGCTTTACAAGCGAGGCTTGGGAAAATCCAATACAATGGAATGACAATTGTTATAGGCGAAAGAAAAAATTGATTTTGTTCTGATTAATTTTATATCAGACGCTTTCCACTATAAATAATTACAATTAAAACGAGTATAAATTGAACTTTAATAAAAATTCTTTAGAAAAGAAACGAACCATATATGACGCATACAGAAATTACATATATATAAAACACTTGCTGCACATTTGTGTTGTTGGCACATTCTTTTGCGCTTTCTATTTGGCTAATTGACTGCCATTTGTACGATATGTGGCAGTCAATCAATTGCGTTCACATGTGGCACATGCTTTAGAAAAATGTACAAATTTATAATTATTTACTTTTAAATATTTATGCATCTACATATGTATGAATTGTACATATATATTTGTATGCTATTTCAAATTAGAATGCGAAGTATAAAATGCCATTTGAATTCGCACCATCATTCGCCAATGACTGGTTCGCATGAATGCAGCAGCCAAATATTATTGGGTTTTATTTATACAGTAAATATGTGGCTTGTTACGTTTTTTTATTGTTTTTGTATATTTAATTAGGATCTATTTAAAATTATTTTATTCTTTTAATGACATTAATGCCGCGAAGTAATGCGTGCAAATTAATAAATAGTAAAAAAAAGTAATTATTAGCCACCAGGGCGTATGAGTAATATTTAATGTTTCTATTAATCAGCTGCAAGAATTTAGCTAAATAGTAATACTTAAATATTGTGATAGACACGTTTTTCACCGTTTACATAATAATGTATTCTAAATTATTTTAATTAGTCTTTAATTTATTTATAATTAAATTTTTATTCATTGCCTGTTTATAACATAATCGATAGTAAATTTCATTCTATTTATAGCTATAATTATTGCTGTAATTGGTGAATGTTTTGTTTCTGGCCCCTGTGTGTGAGGTAAATGACAGTAGATAAATATTTAAAATGACCATTTTACTATTTATAGATATCTAATACTAATTATACTACTACTATAGCCAAAAATATGAAAATGGAAATCGATTTGACTTCCATTAGACGATTCTGATGACAAGTCATTGGATGGATGTGCCCATAAGGAAGGTCAAAGAACTGTCACAACAAAATCAACAATATTCTAAGTTTATTGTCTGCTTACTTTAATTACTTGTAACACAGTTTCTAAACTGAAACCTTACTAAGGTTAATAGCGTTTGTTTTCGGCTATAGTGTTAAGCTTTTTGTACGCTGCGCAAGGTTGTGTTGTGTTCTATCCAAAAAAAAGGCAACGCCCTTTACGGGTATTCGTTCTTGTGTCCAAATTGTGCCTTCTCGCAACGACAAAAAGCGTTACAGTTTTACAATGTATAAAAAGCGGTGTGGCAATGCAACTCTGTGAAACTCTCAATCGCTTTGAGTCACATATACTCCGTTAATATGAGTTGCACAGAATCACCTACAGATGCGCATTCACGAGTCAAATTACTGTTGGTGCGCAACTATACTACGTCCAGTTGAAGGACGAATGAAAGAGAGAAAAACCAAGACATAAAGAAAAATGACTAAGGATTGCCATAAAAAAGAGATGATCTAATTTTTACATGCGCCAAGCCAACTCTTGTGCAATAGTGATTGAAGCTGAATATGGTAAAATGAAATGTTCTCGTGCACTAAAATGTTGAAAATTTTTCTGGGGTAGAGTAATACTATTAGGCTTTACCATTTACTTAGGTAACAATTTATTCAGAAAAAAATATTAAAATGACCATTCTACTAGTTATAGATATCTAATACTAATTATACTACTACTAAGCCCAAAAATATGAGAATGGAAATCGATTTGACTTCTATTAGACGATTCTGATGACAATCATTTGATGGATGTGCCCATAAGGAAGGTCAAAGAACTGTCACAACAAAATCAACAATATTCTAAGTTTATTGTCTGCTTACTTTAATTACTTGTAACACAGTTTCTAAACTGAAACCTTACTAAGTTAAGTTAATGCAACCAACACAAGTCAGGCATGTTTATGAGACTTTTGTATGACAGTAGATAAATATTAAAATGACCATTCTACTATTTATAGATATCTAATACTAATTATACTACTACTAAAGCCAAAAATATGAGAATGGAAATCGATTTGACTTCTATTAGACGATTCTGATGACAAATCATTTGATGGATGTGCCCATAAGGAAGGTGAAAGAACTGTCACAACAAAATCAACAATATTCTAAGTTTATTGTCTGCTTCTTTTATTACTTGTAACACAGTTTCTAAACTGAAACCTTACTAAAGTTAAGTTAATGCAAACCAACACAAGTCAGGCATGTTTATGAGACTTTTGTATGACAGTAGATAAATATTTAAAATGACCATTCTACTAGTTATAGATATCTAATACTAATTATACTACTACTAAGCCAAAATATGAGAATGGAAATCGATTTGACTTCTATTAGACGATTCTGATGACAAATCATTTGATGGATGTGCCCATAAGGAAGGTGAAGAACTGTCACAACAAAATCAACAATATTCTAAGTTTATTGTCTGCTTCTTTATTACTTGTAACACAGTTTCTAAACTGAAACCTTACTAAGTTAAGTTAATGCAAACCAACACAAGTCAGCATGTTTATAGACTTTTGTATGACAGTAAATAAATATTTAAAATGACCATTTACTATTATAGATATCTAATACTAATTATACTACTACTAAAGCCAAAAATATGAGAATGGAAATCGATTGACTTCTATTAGACGATTCTGATGACAAATCATTTGATGGATGTGCCCATAAGGAAGGTCAAAGAACTGTCACAACAAAATCAAACAATATTCTAAGTTCTTGTCTGCTTACTTTAATACTTGTAACACAGTTTCTAAACTGAAACCTTACTAAGGCTAAGTTAATGCAAGCCAACACAAGTCAGGCACGTTTATGAGATTTTTGTCTGACTGTAGATAAATATTTAAAACGACCATTTTACTATTATAGCTATCTATACTAATTACACTAATACTTAAGATAAAATATGAGAATGGAATCAATTGACTTCCATTAGACGATTCTGGTGACAGGTCATTGGATGGATGTGCCTATAGGGAGGGTCAAAGAACTGTCATAACAAAATCAACAATATTCTAAGTTTATTGTCTGCTTATTTTAATTACTTGTAACAGACTTTCTAAACTGAAACCTTACTAAGGCTAAGTTAATGCAAACCAACACAAGTCAGGCACGTTTTATGAGATTTTCTCTGAGCTTATAATAAAAGTATAAGTATGTGACCCTACTCACAAATATACAGTCACGAACAAAATAAAAGAGGCGTGAGTACAAAATAATAGTGAAGTTCGATGTGTTAAAATATATATAGGAACGTCTAAAAAATTATTACTTTTTTAATCACCTAGAGCTCGTCCAGGGATTGGCTAAACTGGCTACATAACTTTACCTGAAATAATATACAGCGTAAATAAAAGACAGTCACGAAAGTGCGAACTGGTTCCAATTGGATGCTGAGGAGGAAGATCACACTTTGTACTAACAGAGCTTAAGTCCGAACCAGAGAAATTAAAATTTATTACTTGAAGGCAGCAACCTTTTCAGAACCACCTAAGTTTACCCCCTAGGGGGCTTAGAATATAGCCACGACAGGCATTCCTGTAGTAAAAGGCGACTAATATACCAAACTGATTCAAGGGTTGTATAGCGCAACCCTTTTACGGGGTTACCAGGGCATTTATAGCTTCTCCAACCCAATTTTCAACCTCACCTACCCGCGACGAATCCTGTTTCTTTAGCCGCCCAGGCTCTGGCGTCCCTAATTTCGTCATGAATCTAGGGGTGGGAGAGCAGTATGGCCAGCAGGTTTTATGTGGTCGTACTAAATCGTTGCCAAAATGGTCGGACCTATACCATAATGGTGCTTGCTACCGGAACGAACCGGGTCTTTATCCGGCAAAGGACCATCAATAACGAACAAAACCTGTGGAGAGTCCTTATCGCTACAACAATAACACTGAATTAATTAAGAACGAGTTAGAAATGTCTGCAAAGTAAGGCATTTGCTATTTTGCAAGATATCACAATGTTAAAAGTATCAGCTCAAAGTACAGAGAATAGAATTGAAACAAGTACCCTCTTTGTATATGAAATAGATTGGAACTAGTGCCATTCGCTGCAGGGAAACGATTTCCATCTATTTGAGAGAGCTTCGCATTCTACTTTTCAGTAGTAACCGATACCGAAAAGTTATTGTTTTATTACCGGCTTCTTATCGATAGATCGAAGATTAGTCGTCGGTAACAAATCAGTAAAAGCCGATAGCATATAACTTTTTGTTAACAAATCGATAGCTATTTGCTAAACAATCGAAAATTTTCCATAACACATTGATAACTTCTTGAATACTATCAATAAATTTTCAATAAATAATCTTTAACTTTTCAACAATAAATAGATAAACCTGCGACAGAAAATCTATAATTTTCGGTAAATATCCAAAACTTTTCGAAAGAAAACCAATAGCTTTTTGAAAAGATTTCGACAAATTTTCGTTAAAATTGAAAACATTCCTCGTTTACAAATCGATAAATTTCTGAAAACAAGCCGATAAATTTTCATTGGCTAATTGATAATTTTTTCATAGCATATCGATAATTTTCGATAAATAGTTCAAAACTTTTCGATAGTTGTTTAGAAAATAATACTGTTTTCACACAGAAACTTAATGATCTCATTTCACCTGCTAATGAAATCGTAAATGTTTTGCTTTCACACAGAAGTAACTGCTCGATTAGTATGAAGGATGAGACAGACAATCATGGCGGAACGATACAAGGTGGGAGCATGGTGACATACCTACAAACAAAAAAAATTCCATGTACTTGTAAATTCGATGGACAAATGTCAAAATCGTACTGCGCCGGTAGTTGATGTATCAAATCAAATAAAAAAGGTTATAATCAGCTGTTCGATGCGGCCACCTTGTATCGTTCCGCCATGCAGACAATGACATTTGCTTTGAAAATAAGAAGCGGAAACGGAAGCGGAACGCTGCCAACAGAGTTGCATTGTGCTTTTGACTTCATTAGGCATTCGATTAGCTACTAATGAAATAATAATAGATTCGAATTTTGTAGGGAAGATTGAGCTCAATAAGCGTCTTAATGTAGAAAATTGCCTTTATTATTCAATAAGCCGTCTGTGTGAAATTAGTATAATCCTAAATATTAATTGAACCATTTTCGTTCTTTTGTTTCTTTACAAAACCATATAACATGCGAGCCGCGTCCATACCGCTGCGGGCACGAAATTATTTTCGATTTCAAACGGATATTTATCTGTAAAAAGTCGATAATTCCTCGATAACTGTTATTATCTCTAGGAAGTTTATAACACTTCGTCTAAAAGTCTTTATAACAAATCGATAACCAACCGCTAGCTCATCGACAAGAAACGCAAAATACGCACATATACCGTCGCAAATAAACCGATAACTCATCGATAAAAAACAGTTAGCACCGTGATAACACGTCGCTCCGATTTCGTTCCGGCTGCAGTTAAGCTTTCTTCTTTTTCTCTCCCTCTAATTGTTTTTTTTATTATTTTCAATATTAATTAAGAAAAAATTTATGTGAATTTTGTAACTGAAAATAAGTAACACATTTCATAAACGTTTTCTAAAACATGCGAAAAATTTGCACACTTTGCATGGTGGAAAATCTAAAACACCCTGCGGAAAAGTAACTTTTCAAAACTCAATACGGTTTTGAGAGGCTTTTAACTTGTACTTTGTTAAACTAAAACAATTGGGCTATAAAACTGCATTTTCAAAATGTTTCAGAAAACTCCAAATAAAAAGTTCGAAATTTTTCTAAATTTTTCCGAATTCTGGAATTCTTTCCAAAACGATTTAGAGATTACTTTGCATAGTTATAGTTACAAAATTCATAAAATTAATTGATGACTTATAATAAAATTCGTCACTGCTATTTTTCTTTTCTCTGTTGTATGTATAAGAATAGTGTAAGAAAACGACCTAAATCATAAATAATACAAAACAATCTCACAACCTTTACGCTTCACCAGTTCAGAGGTCATCCAGCATTGTATTCGCAATTTGTCTAAAGGTGGCTTTGCAAAAATATTGACGATACCATTATCATTTTCTTAAACAAACCAAACCTATTTACAGCTTTCTATAATTAGCACCGCTTTTACAAAAATAACCTACAAATAAGTGAACAACCAACAAAATTTTCGTGTTATTGTATAACAATAAGCGCGTGGCGCATGAGAGAGTTCTCCATATCCATAACTCATTGCAGTTAAAAGTAGCGGCAAAATGTAAGATATTAAATTTGTGTAAATTTTTATAGCAAATAAAAGTGTAAATATTTACTTATGGTATATTTATAGATATGACAAAATGAAAACATCTATGCAAATATGAACGAGCCTTGCGAGAACGCATTGAAACTCCGGAAATATTAAAGCTTCATTGCCTTTCGGTTCAAGTTCAAGCCCACTTTGCTCAACTTTTCGATGCGACTGCCCGCATACGCACTTCATAAAGAATTTATATAAATAATCACCACCATGCTATTTGTTTGCAGAAACTGTAAAATAATGAAGGTAAAATGTAATCAGACGTTGTCGCTGTGACCAACAATGAACTCGGTGATCGAGACAAAAAACAAGTGCTAAGTAAACATTTAATTATATATGCCTGCCTCATTTTCCTTAATCCGAACATCAATATAGTTTCTAAAACCATTTTTTAATTTGTATTATCGATTGTAATTGTAACTGTACTACGTTCTATTAAATATACTAGCTATACCCGACGTACGTTGTTACGCCCGAGATCGAATGAATGTTGCGTTATTTTTTCTGTTTTGTTTGTTGATAATTTAGCTTATTGTTCTGTAAATTTAATTGAATTTTGTACGCATATTGGTGAAATTTTCGTTTAAAACATTTTATTATTGTATCTTATTCTATGTCTGTGGGTACACAATATTTTTGGTTTATTCGTTCGGTGCAAAGGTAAAAAATTTTTTGGCTATCCAAGTCTAGAGCAAGCAACATAAGCTGGCCATGGGAAAAGCACGGACTCTCTAAATTTAAGCCTGCAACAGTAAGCGATTGTCCTTGTGCTTTGTTTATTGTAATTGCAAAAGCAAGGCGTGCAGGAAACTGTAAGAGCATAAATTTAATGGCAAAACTGTAGGATCAATGTGTGTTTAAGCGACTTAAACTATGAGTTTTTTTCTTTAGTTTGTTTCATAAGCGCTGAAATTCTCATCCGGCTTATGAAATATTCTAAAGACATAGTTTTAGTTTTAATTTAAAATTGAGGTTCTTCGAGTAGAAGATGGGGTGCCAATACCCTCAGAGCCCAGTGCTCGCCTCCACATCACATTTTCAAAGGGGTCTTCAAATAGAAGATGAGGTGCCTCATTAGAGCGAAACCTCAGAGTTCCCTATGCTCACCCCAAATTAAATAAATAGAGGTTTTTCTAGTAGAAAATGGGGTGCCAATACCTCAGAGCCCCCTGCTCGCCTCCATATCACATTTTAAAGGGGTCTTCAAATAGAAGATGAGGTGGCTCATTAGAGCGAAACCTCAGAGTTCCTATGTTCGCCCCAAATTAAATAAATAAAGGTGTACCGATGCTTTGCATCGTCCCGTGTTTTTAAATACACCATAAACTAAATGAACATAAAATACAGTCCATTAAACTAATAATTTATAAAATAATAATTTAAAAAATGCTTGGTTGCAATGGGCTTTGAACCCGCAACCCCAAACGTTTGAGTCGGGTACGTCATCCACTGTGCCACGACTCATACGCCTACAAACACATCATCCCTTATACATCACATTAAACTGCTCGCCCTCAACTGCCCCAAGCTTAGCTACAATGGAATGAGCACATCTTCACCTTCGTTTTTACCGCTGATGGTTGCTGCTTCGATTACATGCGGCATTAATTTCTTAACGCAAAGTCTGATTCCACTGCACATTTTGGTAGGTCTAAATTCCGAAGAAGCATAACTGGGGAGCCAATTTTCAAAAGTTAATATATGCGCAGGCATTCCAGGTGGTTCTAAAGAGTTTAGAAATTCAATTGGATAATTCACATTTGATCTTCATCTGTAACTTTGTCGATCGATTTATATTTCGCCACTTCACCAGGAATTTGGTTTTGAATGCGATCATTGATTTTGTTAACGTGATCATTTTTGGGAATCAAGTTCGTTCGCATAGCCAAAAAAAAACTTAAATTTAAATTCTTTATTCTGAAATATGAAAACCTTCGTCTTGATCGAAAGGAACCTATAGCCGAAATTTGGTGATGATTGAAGTGTGGGAAATACGTTTCCATAGAGACAAACACACAGAATTTGATTTTTATAGAAGATGTAGATAGACTGAAGCTATCAAATTTTTTTAACGGCGACAGATTACTATACGTCCAAAAGGAATAACAGCCAAACTCAACAATGCAGTCAAACTTTAGGTGTTAAAATACCTAAGTTTGTACGGCAGCCATAGTTCTGAAAAATCCTGTAGGGAAGGTGCCACGCCCCTTTTCCCAATTTCTACATTTCACTGGAGGTGTTAGGACTTAAAGTCATATAGTTCCTTACCATTTTCATATCCTACCATTACTACATCCAGAGATATGCAGTATGATATATTCCATTTGTATGGGATGTGCCACGCCCCTTTTATATATCGAAATTATTTCTAGCCTAAAACCTTCGCGTTGATCGAAGGAGCCTACATCCAAAATTTGGTGATGATGAAGTGTGGAAATACGTTTCCATAGGTAACACACACACAGATTTGATTTTTTATATCTATAGATTTGTATGGGAGTTCCACGCCCCCTTTTTCCCAATTCCACATTTTCTTGGTGGTGTTAGGGATTGACCTCATATAATTCCTTACTGAATTTCAATGTTCTGGGATTTATACTCAAGTTATGCAGTACCAAATATTTCATTTGTATGGGAGGTGCCACGCCCCTTTTATATATCCAAATTATTTTTAGCCTAAACCTTCCCGTTGATCGAGGAACCTATATCCAAAATTTGGTGATGATTGAAGTGTGGAAATACGTTTCCATAGGTAACACAGACACAGAATTTGATTTTATATATATAGATTTGTATGGGAGTTGCCACTCCCCCTTTTTGTTAAATTTTTCCTAAGAAACTAAACAATAGCTCTGATAAAAGAATTTTGGGATTTAAAGCTATAAAGATAGATCGCGTGTTTAAATTTTAAATAATCAATTAGTTAATCCCAAATAGGTACATGGTTTGCCTTAAATTGAAAGATTGCGCTCCACCTTTATAGTTTTAAATCCCAAATTCTTTACAAGAGCTATTGTTAAAGTTTTTTAGTCAAAATTCTACAAGACTATATCTATGTATTAAAGAAAAAATTGCCTTCTATTTTTTCGTCCATTTATATAAAGGTAGTCTTTAAAATTTTTTTATCATCTTTTTATTCTTGTTATAATTCCACTTGGGAAATGAAACACCATTGATGTAAATCTCTTTTTTGCAAAGATATAGTTTATTTTGTGCATCCACGATCCTTTTTATATAAAATTGAGCATGGTTCTTAACCCATTTTGATTATCTTCGCTCAGTCTATATTATTTGGCAAGGATACCGTCTGTGCCAATTTTCAATGTAATATCTTTAACGGCTTTCCATTTACGGCTTGTTATACTTGCAAATTTTCTTCTTCTTAAGGTGCCATGACATATTGCAAAATTGTTTTGGAATTTATCTTGTGCGTCATAAGACCACTTCACCTACGAAATTTCATTAGCTTAGCGATGTCGCTCATGTTCGCGTTTGCCGCATTGGTGAAGATATCTCAATGTTGGTTCAAGTTATCGTGTTAACGGATGTACCGACAGACGGACATGGGCTTAATGAAATTTTATTCATACTGATGTTTTGATATATGGAAGTCTTTATCTATCTCGATTCCTTTATACCTGTATAACCATCCGTTATCCAATCACTCTGTGAACAAAGCACGCTGAGTACAAAAAAATGTCACCAAATTTATTTGGAGAAATTTTAAAAAATAAAATAAAATAAAATAAAGTAAAATAAAATAAATTAAAATAAAATAAAATAAAATAAAATAAAAACAAAATAAAAAAAAATAAAGTAAAATAAAATATAATAAAATAAAATAAGTAAAATATTAAATAAAATAAAATAAAATAAAAAAAATTTAATAAAATAAAGTAATAAAATAAGATAAAATAAAATAAAATAAATTAAACTAAATAATATAAAATGAAATAAAATAAAATAAATTAAAATAAATTAAATTAAATAATATAAATGAAATAAAATAAAATAAAATAAAACAAAATAAATAAAATAAAACAAAATAAATAAAATAAAACAAAATGAAATAAAATAAAATAAATAAATAAAATAAAATAAAATAAAACAAAATGAAATAAAATAAATAAAATAAAATAAAATAGAATGAAATAAAATAAAATTAAAACAAAATAAATAAAAGAAAACAAAATAAATAAAATAAAACAAAATGAAATAAAATAAAATAAAATAAAATAAAATAAAATAAATAAATAAACAAAATGAAATAAAATAAAATAAAATAAAATAAATAAAATAAAACAAATTAAAACAAAATAAAACAAATGAAATAAAATAAAATAAAAATAAAATGAAAAGTAAAATAATATAAAATGAAATAAAATAAAATAAAGAAAATAAAAATAAAATAAAATAAAATCAATAATAAAATAAAATAAAATAAAAATTTAAATAAAATAAAATAAAGTAAAATAACATGAAATGAAATAAAATATATAATTAGGTGTAATTTATTTTATTTTAATTTTCATTTATTTATTTTATGTTAATTTTAATTTTATTAAATTTAATATATCTTATTTTATTTTTATTTTCTTTATTTGTTTATTTTATTTTCATTTATTTAAAATAATATTAAAAAATAAAATAAAATAAAACTAAACTTAAGTAAAGTAAAATAAAACAAGTAAGGACGGGACTGTCTTCGGCGGTGACGAAGACTTCATACTTTTCATGAATGGGGCTGAACAATAATCTTATCCCGTTCGTAATCTCCAAATAATCGGATGTATAAGATAAGAAATATATAGATGTACATACCTTAACGATTTTTAAGATAAATATAAAATAAAAAATGGCAAAAACCCCCTTATCTGAATGATCGGTTGTATGGGATAGGTATATACTATATACATATAGCTTCGGTCAAAGTGATTTTTTCAGGAAATCTTCTATGATATTTAGAATATATATCATCAAGTTTCACGTTTTTATATTGGAAACTAAGAAATGGCCAAAAATCTTTCTATCTGAACGATCGGTTTTATGGGATAGGTATATACTATATACATATAGCTTCGATCAAAGTGATTTTTTCAGGATATCTTCTATGATATATTAGAATATATATCACCGAATTTCACGTTAATACTTTTTAAATTGCGGCAGGAATGACCAAAATAGTTTTATCTGAACGATCGGTTGTATGGGAGATATATGTTTATAGTGCTCCGATCCTACCGGATTCGACAAATGTCTAATATAATACAAAAATACATCCTTGTGCCAAATTTCATTGAGATATCTCAAAATTTGAGGGACTAGTTTGCGTTCAAGCAGACAGACGGACGGACGGACAGACGGACATGGCTATATCAACTCAGTTCGTTGCCCTGATCAATTCGATATACTTAATAGTAAGTCTCTCTTCTATATTTCTCAACGTTACAAACATTGGACCAAAGTTTCATGAAAAGGTATAATAGATTGTACTTAGTAACCACTGGCCGAATTCGAGTATGCTTCAAGATGCTTTCGAAGATTTAGGAAAATAATAGTGAAACATTCGACTATCGACAGTAACAAGCATTGCAAGTTGTTAAAATTTTGGTTTAGCATTCGCGCGCTCAATTGTATGACGCATAGTGCGTCATATAAAACAATAGCTTGGTAAATTACGTGAGCTATGAGAATGAGTAACTGTATGTATATCTATATGGAAATATAGATAATATGCAACTCAATCTGGCACATATTTACCTCAAGCCAAATTAAATGGTTAATGAACCCGTGCAAATAAATATACGGTTACTGAAAAAAAAATAATTCTGGTAAGAAAATAAAAAAAAAGATAACAATAGACACGCGCCATGTAATATGTAAACACATTTCACTTTATTAAGCATATGAAAAACACACAATTTTCATTTGTACCTATAAATGTACATACTTATTTATTTTTACATACCCCACAAATACATGTTTCACATTTCTGTACTTAATGCCTTTCACGTTTATGTTAAGCACTCAATGAATATTTCAAAAGATTTTCAATTTACTTACATACTTGATTCTGTAGTCAATCAGTGCTCTAATTACACTCATAAAACATACATACTTCTTCTAATGGAATGTCATTTGCGATAAAGTATAGTAGGTACATTGTAAAACATATCTCGTTCGCTTGCTTACATTTTTTGCTCGCATAATGTGTAAAGATATTGGCTTTTATCTTACAATAACATTAAAGGTAATAAAATGCTGTGAATACCCAGTTTCACATCATTGGTGTTATTATAATTTTAAACTTTTTTTTATTTTAAATGGAATTGTTCTAATTAGTAGTAGTTAGAATCAAATTAGTCAAACCGTAATTCAATTTTTCAAACCTAATTAATATTTTCATTGGTTTCGAAAAAATTGTAAAATTCGATAATATTTCGAACATTTTATTAGAGTTCTCTCAATTTTTCAGAGTATGCAGATTTGTAGCTCAATCGATTCAGTCCAACAAAGCACATGTTATAATTTCTCAAACTTCGTATTGATTTCTAAAGAATTTGTTTTTCCAAAGATTGTTTTATGTTTTCTTCAATACGCACATAGCTTTATTTTTATATGAAATCTGGAACACCCTCGAAAAAAGATGTCAAAACTCAATGCGAACTCCGAGAGACCTATAACTTTTACTTTTGTTCTGCTAAGCCAGAGTTTCGTAAACTTTTCTCGAATTTTCCATATCCCTATTAGGTGCGTTATCGATGATGTATAGACAAGGTATCGCTTTGTTATAGTTGTGCTATCAAAACGTTGTCGATTTGTTGTCGAAAAAATATCGATTTGCTATCGAAAAAATATCGATCTCTTATGGAAAGGATATCGATTTTATCAAAAAGTTATCGGTTTGTTATCGGAAGGTATCAGTTTGTTTTCGGAGTATTCCAACCTTTTTATCGGCGTGTTATCGATTTGATATCGAAAAATTCCGATTTTTTGGAAAGTTATCGATTTAGATTGAAAAATTATTGTAATTTAGCTAAAAGTTATCGACATGTTATGAAAATGTTGACAACTTGTTATCGAAAAGTTATGAATTTAATATTGGAATTGATAGCGAGGTGTAATCGGTTTATTACCGAAAAGTTATTGATTAGCTGATTAAATCTTATTGATTTTATATCGAAAAGTTATCGATTCTTATCGGAGTGTTACCAATAACAAGCCGATGAAAAAACCAATAGCTGGGCAAAATCAACCGAAATTATTATATATTTTTTTAAATAAATAAATGTAAGGCGCGATAACCTCCGAAGAGAGTTTAGGCCGATCTTCTCTTCCAATTTGCGTCGTGCTCCTGATTTTAATCTTCCTCGTTTTTATGCCGACTCTGAACGGCATCTGTAAAGGCAGGTGAATTTTCACTGAGAAGCTTTTCATGGCAGAAATACACTCGGAGTGCTTGCCAAACACTGACGAGGGGCGACCCCGCTTAGAAACATTTTCTTTTAATTGAAAAAACTTGTTTCTAAATTTGTATGTTGCTTTGCCCGGGGCATAAAGCCAGGGTCTTCGATGGGGTAAGCTACCATCACATAACGGCGGCCGCGTGAATTGTTATTTATTTAAAAGCCCAATTTTCTTTAACTCTGCCTCTTGTTGTTAGCATTTGTCATGTTGCATTTATAAATTCCTAATATTCTTTATCTAATTAAGGTTTTCTGTAAATTTTTTTAGAATAATCAAGTCCAGTTTGTCCAGTTGTTGAAAGGCAGCGGTTTGTCAAGCGTCGAGATCTTCAACGACTACACGTCTAACGTCGTCTTATATCGGAGAAGTTCTTAAAAACAAATTTGTTTGAAGAACTCCCTACCCTGGCCCTGTCCGATTCATTCAATGAATATTGAGCGGTAGACCTGCTAAGTTTTTTTGGTTTAACTACACCAAAGGAAACTTTTTTTTATAAAACAACTAGCAGGCCGGCAGACGTTGTTCTGCCCTAAATTTGGTCTATCTGCATACATTTTAAAAAGTGTTTGCTGTCTAAATCTTCCCTCCCCCTATACACTTTTCCTAATCTTTTTATTCACTCCTCTCTCCGTCTTTTTCGCTTCATCTATCTCCATCTTCGTCTCATTCTATCTCTTTCTCAGTCTCCTTCTCCTTCTCTCCTTCCTCTTCTCTCAAGTTTTCCTCATTCTTCTTCATCTCTTATTGCCAGTCCCAGAGGGTGGTATGTATATTGTTCCCGTCCCATTCCGACTCTCAGTCCTAGTCCCACTCCGAGTCTCAGTCTCAGTCTCAGTCCCAGTTCTAGTCCTAATTCCAGTCCCAGTCCGTCTCTGGTCTACCTCCGGAAAAAAGCATCGTAAATAATAATATAGGCAAATGTATATAACACATTTCAGGCAAATCGAAAAGGACGTATATAAATAGGTGTGTGGGTATTATTAATTCATGTCTTTATTTCGGCTTCGCATGCATATTTATCAGTTTTTCCAGGTTGATGCGACTAAATCGAATATCACAATGAAAAATTACTTTAAAGCTCTCAGCAACAGCTTTCATTTGGTATCCATAACACACACACATTCTAGGGGTATCCGGGTCCATGGTTTGGCCAATATCTCGAGACCCTAGTCACCCAGTGGTGTAAAATTACTCTGTACTAAAGCACACATAAACAGCTTCAATTTGATACCCATAATGTCAGAACACATTCTAGGTGTATCCGGGTCCACGTTTTGGCCTATATATCGAGACCCTAGTCACCCAGCGGCATAAAACTTACTCTGTACTAAAGCACACATAAACAGCTTCAATTTGACTCCCATAATGTAAAAACACATCCTAGTGTTACCTTGATCCACGTTTTGGCCTACATCTCGAGACCCTAGTCACCAATAGGTATAAAAAACTACCCTGTACTAAAGCACTCATCAACAGCTTCAATTTGATACCCATAATGTAAAAACACTGTCTAGGCATTCACAGGCCCACGTATCGGCCTATATCTCGATACCATGTGCGTCGATCGCGACCAAACCTATGTGCACACCACCGCGTGAGGTATACGCAACTTATGTGAAAGTTTGAAGAAAATCGACCGGATAGTTTTTGATTCTATAAGCCTCACACAAACGGACATCCATTTTTATATATATAGATGAACGTTTCTATTAGGAGCTTGTTTGAATAAAGTTACTAAGCAATACACACCCTAATGTACGTATATTGTGACTACACACATGAAGTAATATCCATGGGTTTTCACGCGAGAAAATTGAAATGAAATTTACTGTGATTTTAGAGCTTCGATGTATCATTATGATCTCTCACAATAACTGTGAAATTATTTTAAGTAATAAAAGGCAATGTTATAATACTTACATACATACAAAGCCACAATTAATTGAAAAAATAAAATTGAATTGCAAATTACTTAAGAGAAAATTTTTTATCGAAGCTAAAGCTTTCCACATTTTTCAGCTCAACACACAGCAGCGAACAGGAAAAACGCAGTGGTAATTATTATACAATTTAGCAAATTATATTCTTAATTTTATGAAAAAAATTCAATGAATTTGGTAACTTAAACTTTGCACAGTAACCTTAAGACATTTTTGAAAAAATTCTAAAATTCTGCATACTTTACGTAAATGTCGCAAATTTTAATTGGATTCCCAGAATTTTTTCGGTATGCAGTTTGTAGACCTATCAAATTATATGCCTATCACAATCAGCACTGATTTCTGAGAATTTGTTTTTCAGAACTGTGTTTTAAATTTTCCTTCATAAAAAGTGTGAAATATTTTTATTAAATTTGGAAGAAAATCTTAAACACCCTTGAGAAAGAACAATTTTGAAAAACCAATGCGAATCTTGAGAAACCCAATAACTTGTACTTTTACACTGAAAGAAATGGTGCTAGTAAAATCGACAAATCGGTTCTGTTGTTCTTGACTTAACGGAGATTTTTTGAAATTGATCGAATTATGGTAATTCACCGAGTTATTTGTCAATCAAACAAATTAATTTAGTCATTTCAACAAAAGAGAAATTGTCGCTCTTAAGTTAACAAAATTCTGTAAAATTGACAGATTCCTAATCAATCTAACTGATTCTTTTGTTAACACAACTGATCTCACTGGTCATTTCAACAGCGATCAACAGTAAATACATGAGCAAATTTCAAAGAAAATTTTTCGCTCACTGCGCTCTCTACTTTGTACTTATGTGTAATATATATATTTACGTGTGTATATGGCGGCCACCGTGTTGTGAAGGTAGCGTGCTCCGCCTATCACACCAAAGAGCCTGGGTTCATACCCCGGGAAAAGCAACATAAAAATTCTAGAAATAAGGGTTTTCAATTAGAAGAAAATTTTCCTTAGCGGGGTCGCCTCTCGGCACTGTTCGGCAAGTACTCCGAGTGTATTTCTGCCATGAAAAGATCTCAGTGAAAACTCATCTGCCTTGCAAATGCCGCAACATAGGTACTTTCGTACAAAGCTATCGCAACAACTTTTTTGTTCATTTGACTACTAAAACAGTCAATTACGAATCAGCGATTTGTGCGAAGTTGATTCAACATCTTATTGCGATGGATAAAAATTAACAGAAATTTCGGTTGAATTGACCCGTATTTCGGTTGATTTTACCAGTCTTTTTCTTTCAGTGTATAGACTAAACTTGATTCAGCTACAAAACTGCATACTCGAAAAAATTCAGAAAGTTCGAAACTTTCATAAAATTGTATCAAGTTTTCAGTGTTATTATTGTTTTGAATAGTTTCAGTAACAAAATTGATAGACGTTTTTTCTTAATGGAAGGTTAGGTTAAGTTGAACTGGCCAGTCTATGAGGATCTCACATAGACTGATTGAGTCCGTAGTGTTACCAGAAGTTTGTTTTAACGATCAAACTGAAAAACCCTATCAAGAACCAGGACCTATGTTATAAAATAACTCCGTCCTCTTGGCAAACATTAGAAGCTTCCTAGGACTTAAGTCACTTGCTGCTTCCAGATCTGACAGCTGTGTCACCCCTAATAGCTGAAGTCTTAGCCTGGCAAACATTTGCTGTCATTTACCGTTCGCTGCTGTACATACATAAACGCTTACATATATTCCTTATGAACATTGAATGATTAGTTCGATATATAAAAATCGCCTCAGTATGTTTAAAATATGCTTTTGATTATTTTTGATAAGATGAATGCTTCTAGAAAAACGCGTTTGTGATGGACTATAATTAATGGAAAGAAATTATGATAGCAGTTTTTTTGGGGTTTATAGTGAGTATATTTTTAAGTTAATATCCTTATAAATTTGAAAGCTCTGAAGGCTTACATTCCAAAATTTCAAGTAAGACCCTTTCGCTCAATGTTTTTGGTTGTATATATTAGTTTTCTAAAGATTTAGATTAGGTTTCTGCAGATTTAGATGTCAGGGGGCCTACTCTGTATTGCGATGCGAAAGGCAGTGCGATGCGAAAATAAATTGCGATGCGAAAGGTAATTGGAACTCTGTAGCGCTATCGCATCGCTAACAATGTCGCTTTTTTATTTTTCGCTAATTTTTTGCTTGAGTATGCATCACTGACCAAACTCAAAGAAAGAGAACAAAAGAAACAAGGCGATTACAATTTCGGCAAACGATTAATTTTTGTTGAACAAATTAAAAAAAGGATTCTGTAGCATTATGGAACGATTTAAATGAAGAAAGGATTGATTTAAATGAAGAAATCCTCCCAGTTCAGAAATTGAACGTGATAAATACAGAAAACGTGGAAAATCATAGAATGGGAAATATTGCTAGTTGTATCAGAGAACAAATAAAAAATGACATGATTTCAAATAGAAATGCTTTATAAAAAAGTGGTTTCGATTTAATTGTTATTTATTTATGTATTTTAAGTCCACTAGGATTACAAATTGTTGCTTTTGTGTTTGTTTGGTTTTTTGAGTTGTCCTATATATTTTTAAATGAATATAAAGATATTAATTTATAAAATCATCAATTATTACTTACATATTTGAACAATGCGAATGCCTATTACTTGTAGCAAGAAAAATGCGAAAATGAATGCTGTTTGACATTCGCTTTCGCTTTACAGAGTGCCGGCAATGCGAAAAGGGAGAAAAATTGCGAATGGGCAAAATGTGAATGCGAAAGTCAAAATATACATGCGAATGTCAAGATACAGAGTACCGATTTTGCGATTTCGCGTATTTTTTCTTTCGCATCGCAATACAGAGTAGGCCCCCAGGACTTAATGCCTTTGTATACCTGCAATGAAAACTCATTGTGTTTAAGATCGCAAGTTTTCATATTGCTAAGCTCCAGTTTTATTCGAATCTTAAGTTTTTGGTTCTGCATTCTATAAATATGCTAGTTAAGGTTCTTTTGACCTAAATTTCAAAGTTTTAAAAAACTGATTAAATTTTTTTTAAACTAGACATACTCTCTCACTTTGAAAATCTAACATAACAGCTTAGGAGATTGCACATACCTAGATTCTTTTTCAATAACAAACCGATAACCCATCGATAACAAACTGTTAGCACTCCGATAACAAATTGATAACACACCGCTTTTGTTCCTTTCCGGCTTCAGTTCTGTCCCCGATTTTTATTACTTATCCTTCCTTTATTACGTACGGATTTCTGACTAGCGCGTCTGCTGCCTACCACTTCGAAGAGCTTCTGGACCTCAGGACCCACAACGCTTTATGCACGGTTGGCCAATGGACACGCTTGCTTTATACATGTCTATTCAAATATCAACGCAAACAAAATGAGAATTTGGGTCCAACACAACAAAATTTATGAGCAATAAAGAAATTGATCACTTGATTGTGTCGAATGGTATTACCGGGACTGTTTAAGTGTCTTATACCTAGACTATCCCTTTTTTTGACAACTGGCCTTATACAAATGACACGCGGCGTATATAGAGTTCTCCTGCAGTAGGATTATGCTACCGGATCTCTGTACCAACTTTGTTGACTTCAACACGCCCCCATTGTATAATAACGTCGGATGCCCACAATGTATTCATAAGAAACTCAATTAATCCTATATGAAAGTATAATTATGGTCGCACCAGAAAAGGAAGAGAAACTCTAGAAAATCCTTCATATATGTAGTCAGGCGCACGCAAAATGGCATAAGTAACTTTCAACTGATTACAATGTGTTTGGAAGCTGAGCGCACGGTTGCGTTTGTGCTATGAAATTTTTTTTTAAATAGATAGGGTAACCGCAACACATGCACTCTTCCCTACTTTTCTTTGTTTCATTCCATGATGGAATAACCAGGTGAAGTAAGTCGTCAATTGCCTTGCTCGAAATTCTTCTTTGTGCTGCCATTCGGCTATCTTAAAATTTTGTACCAATGTTGTCCCCGAGAAAGTGTTGCTTTTTGCATTTTTTAGGAGTAAAATACTCAATTTGTAGCACTTTTTTCACATAAACTATTAGGTGAATATCGATGGACCTTTAATGGATTTAGTTACAGAGATTCATCATTTGGGTATCTTTGGAGTTACACTTAGATTGTAATTTAGAATATATGAATCCGACTCGCTGCGGATCAGAATCTTCTGGTTCTGGGCCGCCTTCCGCTGGCAAAGTCTATTTCCTGACATACTTTTTTGGTATATAATAACTTGGTGGCATTAGTAATACATCATGAATTCAACTGTCAAATTGGCTTTGGGGGATCTTATGATTAAGTTTGTATTATTTATTGGAAGGGCGTATGTTTTACTTCCGACTCTCCACGAAAAATCAATAGAGCAGATGAATATTTCAATGAATTTTTACAGATAGAAACGTATTTAAGAGTATTACGATCACTTCCAAGTGTCACTTTTCATCGAACCCTAAACGCCTTTAAGTGCCGCAAAAGGCAGGAACTGGTCCTTGGTATCCCCTTTTGCATTGACGTTAGGTGGCACTGATATGCTGGAAAAAAGCAGTTTCTGTAATGGCTTTCGTACCAATGTATTTATTTCCCTATTTTATCTTTATTTATTTCGCTACGGGATATTGTCAAGATTTAGACAATGTGAGAATTTTGCAACAAGAGAAGCAATATAATAAGAGACACATACTTGAAATGCTTCATATTATCAATATAGAGAGCGAAAGCCGGATAAATTTTAAAACGGACACGGAAAATTGTGCTTCATCCTATGGCATGTCTCAATCATATGGTTGGCTCATTTCATCAGCTGATTTTATTTATTTCATTGCGTGGTCGATGGGGTTGTCAAAAGGAGATGGCAAACTCAAATTGAAACCAACCCATTGGCAACATTTTCTTAGACATACAAAAACTGCTAAGTTTTATGTTTCCATTCCATACCATTCGCACCAACAGCAATACACAGATTTTGACAATTTGAGCAGACATATTTTGTTATTGTACAGATGAGCCAACCATATAGTTGCACAATGACCTATAGGAAGCTAATAAGCAGAAACAAAAAAGCTCTTTGAGAGTAATTTGTCAGTTTAATATCCCACCAATATTTGTATTAAAATGTTAGACAACAACAGTTTACCTGTAGTTGATATATGTACATACATATATATGTATGCTCAGCGCGACTTACAGTTGGAGAAATTTGTACATGGTTGGTTTTGTCGAAATTTGTTTATACTTACGGTATTTATTTGTTTACATTAGGTTGTTTAAATTCGTTTCATATGTAAAAAAAAATAAATTTAAGGCGCGATAACCTCCGAAGAGATCTAAGGCCGAGCTTCTCTTCCAATTTGCGTCGTGCTCCTCTTGATTTTCCCTACAAATTGGCCGGACGGGACCTACATGTTTTATGCCGACTCCGAACGGCATCTGCAAGGCAGATGAGTTTTCACTGAGAGCTCTTCATGGCAGAAATACACACGGAGCGCTTGCCAAACACTGCCGAGGGGCGACCCCGCTTAGAAAAATTGTCTTCTAATTGAAAAACTTTATTTCTAAAATTTTGATGTTGCTTTGCCCGGGGTGCGAACCCAGGGCATACGGTGTGATAGGCGGAGCACGTTACCAGCCGCCAATATGTAGTCTTTTAAAATTAGTCGATCAGGCATAGCCAAGAGCATAGTACAGGTCTACAAGTAGGATATGTAGCAGCACGCACATACACAGCCACGCTCACCTGATAAAATGCTTGTTCTTGTTCGTTTTTTTTGTGGATGCTATTTGGCACTGTTGCACTTCTTAGGTCCAAGAAAAGTGTACTAGCTGCTAACGAAAACTGCGTAAAATTTTTATCGTAAAATTACAAAGAAATGCCCTTATTTACTTTCAAACGAGCACTTAATTACATCCCTCTTTAGAATCCATATGTTTTCGACAATTTTAATTAACCAATTGTGATACTTTATTACCGGGGACGATTGATAAAACACGACCAAAACCGTCGGGGAGGTAGTAATAGACGCGTTTTTGCTCGCTTCCAATAATTCGAATACTTTTTCGCCTTTGGGCTATTGATAAAAGGACAAAACGCGTCTTTTCATTTCTCTTTCCACATTTTTGGACGGGTTATTGCAGTCAACCTCGGTTTCAAACTGTTTTTCGCGGAGAACTTTTTAACGGGTAGAAAAACTTAGCACCCGTGTTTGTATTCTTAATACTGGAATAAGCACGTGTCCTCAGATATCCCAATTCAAGACTTTTGTATAATTTTCTGTAGGACCCATAAAGGTGCTCTACATTTTCATACTAAATTCGTTCAAAAAATTTACCATCACAGCAACCCATATCTGACATTCCGCTCCTTTTTTTGTTTCCCTGCGTCGCTTCCAACGACAGCAACCCCGGTAATTTTGACACTTCGTTCAGTGTCAAACGCTTGTTCCACGCAGGTTCCACTGAGTTCCACAATAGTTTGACACTGACCGAAGTGTCAAACTGCAATGTGTTAGAAAGAGAAAGGAATTGCTTGCTTCTCATACATATCATACTTGTAAACCTGTACTATGGCCAGAGTATAATGGTGTTATAGTAATGTATATAAAATGCACTTTTTGATGTTTTTATTGCTTTTTGTCTTTTTTATAACTCAGTTGAGCAGAGCTCACAGAGTATATTAAGTTTGATTGGCCGTCCGTTAACACGATAACTTGAGTAAATTTTGAGGTATCTTGATGAAATTTGGTATGTAGTTCCTGAGCACTCATCTCAGATCGCTATTTAAAATGAACGATATCGGACTATAACCACGCCCACTTTTTCGATATCGAAAATTTCGAAAAACCGAAAAGTGCGATAATTCATTACAAAAGACAGCTAAAGCGACGAAACTTGGTAGATGAGTTTGAACTTATGACGCGGAATAGAAATTAGTAAAATTTTGGACAATGGGCGTGGCACCGCCCACTTTTAAAAGAAGGTAATTTAAAATTTTGCAAGCTGTAATTTGGCAGTCGTTGAAGATATCATGATGAAATTTGGCAGGAACGTTTACTCCTATTACTATATGTACGCTTAATAAAAATTAGCAAAATCGGAGAAGGACCACGCCCACTTTAAAAAAAAATTTTTTTAAAGTAAAATTTTAACAAAAAATTTAATATCTTTACAGTATATAAGTAAATTATGTCAACATTCAACTCCAGCAATGATATGGTGCAACAAAATACAAAAATAAAAGAAAATTTCAAAATGGGCGTGGCTCCGCCCTTTTTCATTTAATTTGTCTAGGATACTTTTAACGCCATAAGTCGAACAAAAATTAACCAATCCTTTTGAAATTTGGTAGGGGCATAGATTTTATGACGTAACTGTTTTTCCTGTGAAAATGGGCGAAATCGGTTGATGCCACGCCCAGTTTTTATACACAGTCGTCCGTCTGTCCTTCCGCATGGCCGTTAACACGATAACTTGAGCAAAAATCGACATATCTTTAATGAACTTAGTTCACGTGCTTACTTGAACTCACTTTATCTTGGTATGAAAAATGAACGAAATCCGACTATGACCACGCCCACTTTTTCGATATCGAAAATTACGAAAAATGAAAAAATGCCATAATTCTATACCAAATACGAAAAAAGGGATGAAACATGGTAAGGTAATTGGATTGTTTTATTGACGCGAAATATAACTTTAGAAAAAACTTTATAAAATGGTTGTGACACCTACCATATTAAGTAGAAGAAAATGAAAAGTTCTGCAGGGCGAAATAAAAAACCCTTAAAATCTTGGCAGGTATTACATATATAAATAAATTAGCGGTATCCAACAGATGATGTTCTGGGTCACCCTGGTCCACATTTTGGTCGATATCTGGAAAACGCCTTCCATACAACTCCACCCTCCCTTTTAAAACTCTCATTAATACCTTTAATTTGATACCCATATCGTACAAACTCATTCTAGAGTCACCCCTGGTCCACCTTTATGGCGATATCTCGAAAGGCGTCCACCTATAGAACTAAGCCCCACTCCCTTTTAAAATACTCATTAACACCTTTCATTTGATACCCATATCGTGCAAACAAATTCTAGGGTCACCCCTGCTCCACCTTTATGGCGATATCTCGAAAACGGCGTCCACCTATGGAACTAAGGATTACTCCCTTTTAAAATACTCATTAACACCTTTCTTTGATACCCATATTGTACAAACAAATTCTAGGTCACCCCTGGTCCACCTTTATGGCGATATCTCGAAAAGGCGACCACCTATGGAACTAAGGCCCACTCCCTTTTAAAATACTCATTAACACCTTTCGTTTGATACCCATATCGTACAAACAAATTCTAGAGTCACCCCTGGTCCACCTTTATGGCGATATCTCGAAACGGCGTCCACCTATAGAACTAAGGACCCACTCCCTTTTAAAATACTCATTAACACCTTTCTTTTGATACCCATATTGTACAAACAAATTCTAGGGTCACCCCTGGTCCACCTTTATGGCGATATCTCGAAACGGCGTCCACCTATGGAACTAAGGATTACTCCCTTTTAAAATACTCATTAACACCTTTCATTTGATACCCATATCGTACAAACGCATTCTAGAGTCACCCCTGGTCCACCTTTATGGCGATATCTCGAAAAGGCGACCACCTATCAACAACCACCACTCCCTTTTAAAACCCTCATTAATACCTTTAATTTGATACCATATCGTACAAACACATTCTAGAGTCACCCCTGGTCCACCTTTATGGCGATATTTCGAAACGGCATCCACCTATAGAACTAAGGCCCCACTCCCTTTTAAAATACTCATTAACACCATTCGTTTGATGCCCATATTGTACAAACAATTCTAGGGTCACCCCTGGTCCCACCTTTGTGGCGATATCTCGAAACGGCGTCCACCTATGGAACTAAGGATTACTCTCCTTTTAAAATACTCATTAACACCTTTCATTTGATACCCATATCGTACAAACGCATTCTAGAGTCAACCCTGATCCACCTTTATGGCTATATCCCTAAATGGCGTCCACCTATAGAACTATGGCCCACTCCCTCATAAAATACTCTTTAATGCCTTTCATTTGATACACATTCCAGGGTTTCCCTCGGTTCATTTTCCTACATGGTTATTTTCCCTTATGTTGTCACCATAGCTCTCAACTGAGTATGTAATGTTCGGTTACACCCGAACTTAACCTTCCTTACTTGTTAGTCCTGAAGATGATCTCAGATTGAGGTCGAAATTCGATCAATTATTAAACAAATATATTTATTGAAACATACAAATAAAATATTTGGTTTTTTATTTATGCGTGGCCTTGAGCTCGGAAGTTTGAATAATTTATATATCTCTACTCCTATTTTTTAAAAGCGGATAAAAATGTTACCCTCTCCAGACGATCGAAAATACATCCCTGCCGTTTCAGATAGCGTACATCTTCTGTCTTTTTTATTTACTTCACCTGGTGATTCCACCAAGTTTTCATTCCTATGTTTTCCCTTTCTTTTCTTTGTCTTCCTTTACTTTCCTCTCTTTTCTTTTTATTTCCTTTCGGTTTTTTCCACAGCGAACCCATACAACCACATTAATTCATTTCGTTTACTCTCTTCTTTTAACCTAAATAAATATTTAACTCTTTTTGTTTTCGCTTTCATATATGTATGATGGATTATCAATTTAATAGAGACTTCACATTTCGCGTCAATTCATTTTTTTCTAAGTTGCTTTGAAAGCCGCCTGAAATTGACATACAAATTGCGTAAGCTAATAAGATTTATGTATGTAAGTAAAATAACAGGAACACAAATTTTCTAGTATAAACAAATGATTTTTAAATATAATTTAATTATAGTTTGCACCTATTTTTAAAACAGCTGTTTAAATAAAATTTATGATTGAAAGGCATTTACCTACATATATAATTACATACATTTATAGTCAAACACACGTTAACGCTTGATGGGTGAACGTAATTATTTACCCACAATATTTTCACACTCATTAAACATTTGTTCTTTGGTGTTCTTGGTCCGCTTGACTCATTAGAACAAATGCGGCAAACAGACTTTTTATTACGGAATATGTACATAGGTAAATATACTATAATTATATAAGGTATTGATGTATGTATATATGTACGAATAATGAGTGCCAACATAATAGTCTAAGAGCTGATAAGCATTTGTGAGCAGGTATTTGAGGCACAATAAAAATTATGTACATTGCTTTTTTAAAGGTATCTAAATATAGAAACGCAGAACTGGCTAAGGGGTGGCGGGGCTGAAACAACCCTTGAATTTAACAAAAAAATTAATTTTTGCATGCTAAAAATGTTTTTGAGGCACTTTGAAAATTAGATATGTTAAAATTTAATATTTGAAAAATATAAAAAGAAATAAGCCAGATTATTACGTTGAGTCTAAAACTATTATTACTATTACAAAAACTTTAAATGAATAACTTTTCTTAAATGAATTAACAAATTCATGAAACCAACGAAAGAAATTATTAAAACATAAATAAAAATTTGTAATGTAAATATTAAATTCTTAGGATTTTTGTTTTCTAGTATATACGAAGCATAGTGGATGGTTCACGTATTTAGCAACACAATCAAGTATTACGATTATAAAAAAATATTAATTATTACAATACTTGATGACGTATGTCTGATTCTCTTGGAGTGTTGTCATAATATTTTTTCATTACAGCAAGAAAATTTTTGTGACACTGTGTATGATACCCATCTTTGATGTTAACATTAATGGCGAAACAACGTCTTTGTATTTTATTTATATACTATCCGAATTAGCAATATTTCATAACATTTTTTAGGATATTTTTATTAAAAAGGATAAACTTTATCTTTGCTTTTGCCACAAATCACACAAACTAATTTTGCGCTATCCATTTCGATGTTTGTAAATGATATTTATTTTAAAAAAATTTTAGACATAATATCATACAATTTTCTCCACAATTTCAACTTCCAACAGCATTGAACTTTAAATCACGAGCTTTCGCCAGACCCAACATTATTCGACGCAGAGAGCTGCCGATATACGATTTCACTCACACTCACGCAGGCATAACGAACACCTGGCAGGTAGAAAGTCCCATCTAAACACTCTTTCTGACAATATTTTTTAAAATTATTAATAATATTTGTGTTAGCAGAGATTTATTAATGTAGAAAGAATACTAAACACACAAACTCGTTTTCAATGTACGTATAATTTCGACTGTAAAAAATATTACAATATTTTAATATACAATACAACTAAGTTACATATTCTATGTTGTTATTATTTTGCAATGACCTGGCAAAGTTTTAGACCAACCTAATAATCTGGCTTATTTCTTTTTATATTTTTCAAATATTAAATTTTATCATATCTAATTTTCAAAGTGCCTCAAAAACATGATTCCCTATCTGCGCTTCGAGGGAGATCTTAAGGCCACAATAGATGTGGACGGTTGGCGCAAGGGTGCGCAAATGGCGGACGAGGCGATACATGTGTACACCGATGGTTCCAAAGTATTGGAAGGAGTAGGGCCTGCGGTATACTGCGCTGATCCGGAAATAAACAGATCCTCCCCAGCCGGATTACTGTAGCGTTTTCCAAGCGGAAATATTAGCCGTAACCAAAGCAGTAGAAACCCTGGAAGAGAATAGCTTAAGCTGCAACCGTGTTAACTTTTATATTGACAGTCAAGCAGCAATAAGGCAATAATCTCGCATAGCACAACATCTAAATGCGTGTTAGAGTGAAAGCAGTCTCTGAAGAGAATCGGGACAGGGAGAAGCATACATCTATATTGGGTCCCAGGGCATATGGGATAGATGGGAATGAAAAAGCGGACGAACTAGCTAAAAGGGCGCATCCCTTGAACCTTGCTCACGTAGATGTTCCAATTAGATTGGGCGAGATTAAGCGAAGCGAAGAAGGCGAGAGGTGCACATGACCGACCAAGCGGGAAATGCGTGGGTTCAAGCGCGGGGCTGTAAAGTGTCGAAGATTATGTTTAATCTTACAACCTTAGACTAACACAGTTGTTTCTATCATAAAAGAGAGACTGTAGACTCATGACGGTTATTCGACTGGACACTGCCTCTAGCGTCACATGCCTTAAATTAGTGATAGCAGATGTAGGAAGTGCGGGTTGGAAGAGGAAACGATCGAGCACGTTCTGTGCTCGTGCCCTGCACTTGTCAGGCTAAGACCCCAGCTATTAGAGTGATACAGCTGTCAGATCTAGAAGCAGCAAGTGGCTTAAGTCTAGGAAGCTTCTAGTATTTGCCAAGAGGACGGAGTATTTTTATAACATAGGTCCTGTTTTTTGATAGGGTTTTTCAGTGGTTGTTAAACAAACTTCTGGTTGCACTACGGACTCATCAGTCTAGTGTAGGTCCTCATGGACCGGCCAGTTCAACCTACCTACCTACCTAAATTTCAAAGTGAAAAGAATATTTTTTCCAATTAAAAAAAAATATTTTGCAATGACCTGAAAAGTTTTAGACCCAACCTAATAATCTGGCTTATTTCTTTTTATATTTTTCAAATATTAAATTTTAACATATCTATATTTTAAAGTGCCTCAAAAGCATTTTTAGCATAAAATAATTAATTGTTTTGTTATATTCAAGGTTGTTTCAGCCCTGCCACCCTTTAGCCAGTTCTGCGTTTCTATATTTAGATACCTTTAAAAATCATTGTACATAATTTATTGTGCCTCAAATACCTGCTCAAAAATGCTTACAGCTCTCCTGCAATAAATACTCCTTGAATAAAGATGGCAATGCTCAGCGCTGCTTTGGCAAGCATTAATGCTCTTTTATAGGCGTGTTTTATGCCAGTCATAATACCGATGCATTTTGGATTATTGATTTCGTTGAAATTTGGTAATGTTTTGATGAATATAGAAAAAATATTTCTAAGATGTTTTCTTTTTTTTTCTCATCCAGTCAATCGGGAGATACGATTTTTTATAACTAATTTGTTCTCCGTCAATCAATGCACAACAAAAAAGTTCTTCGTCGTTTGTTTATTTTCTCCAAGCATAAACAAATCAGCCTAGTAGATTGACTGTTTTGCTCTTATATACGAAAAATAAGCCGTTCGTTGAAAAAGTACTAAAATTTTCAAAAATGCACATCTTTTGGTTAGCTTAGAAGCAGCAGTTTGAAAAAAAATCACAAACAACGACATTTGCTTTACGGGCCGATGAATTAAAGGCAACACATTTTTTTTATAAACTTTTTTTCCTGTTCCCTCCTACGCGTTTCATCGCTGTCGCATCTTCTTCAGGGAGTATTCAACTACTTAGTAATAACTAGAAAAACCCATACTTAGAACGTCTTAACCCACTGTACTTAACTTAACTTATTTAATGTTGGTGGCTTTGTTGTCATCTCCGTACTGTACATGGATACCGCAATAAAGCAGGCCATAGTTAGCGCTTTCGGCGCGTTTATAAGATGTTTTACAGCAGCATACCTTATTCATAGAGCACTGCACTTACATATCGGCGATCAGAAGAGAAGCGCTCATTAAAAACCGCCTTTCTCTGTATCCGATCGCTGCTAAACATGCTGAGGCCCTAGATTTTCTCTCTTACCTTCACAACAAGAGTCAGGCGAAATCCTCTTTCCTAAGTAGAATATCTTCGTCGTAGCAGAAGTACTCTATCGAAGATACTGCAGCTTAATTAGTGTCAGAGAGTAGTCGCTTTCTGGCTACGTATTGTGCTTGCAGCTTATGGATGGCCTATATACGTTCTGCCTAAACAACGCTGAGTTAAAATTAAATACAATTTCTCAGTTATCTATTCTTGTATTAGGCGATATAATGACAGAGAGCAAAATAGTTTAAAATAGGAACTGGCGCAGCGAAAAGCGTTTAGTCATCGATTACAAATTACCAACCATGATAAGCGTTTCGACCTGCAATAGCAGTATCATCATAAAAAACAGCCACAAGTATTCATTGCACACAAACTCCAGCAAACAAAGCAAGTTGCGGTGCGCATTAGAGAACCGAGAGCAAATTAATCAAATATGCATTCCGCGGAGTCAATTTGCGCGCAAACGTGAGTGTGCGTGTGTGTGGTTATGGGTAGTTGCTCTCACATAGTTGCGGGTGCAGATTGCATTTTGACATTATTTTACTGTCAGCGTAATAGCGAAAATGCTCATACGCTCCGCTCACCTTTTCATGATTATGCACTGTTGCATTGCTAATAAGACAATATCACCACCGTCATGTTTGTAGGCAATAACAACAAAAATGACCAAAATATTGTCGCTTGTGGTAAAAGAGTTCAGTTTCAATTTCGAGTGCTTGCGCTTTGTGTTCCAGCACGTTTTTCGACAGCCAAACGTGTGCGGCATTCACGATTACAACACTCAAAGCACTGAACATAATTATTTGTACGCTAACTTGTGAGTATTGCGGTGGTGGTGTATGATGGGAAGGGCGCAATTGTGTAAAGTGAAGAGGATTTGCTTGCATAGTGGTGTATTTGGACGATTTGGATTATGTAAATATACAATTTCGCACATTTGTCTATCTACATATATGTATATAAATATGTTTTTAAAAACACTTGTTTTGGTTTATAATGTTTATTTCTTAAATTTATTTTTTTTCAAATTATATATTTGCTTAATTTGTAATTTATTTAACACAACTTTATTTCTTAGGATATTTTATGATCCGAGCGGTTTGAGAGTAGAACATTAAGTGAGTTTGAATTTAAATATATGAAGAGAACTGAGAAATAAGATAGCAGTACATTTTAGTTAACTCACAAAGAGAAGTTTAACGCAAAGATGAAGGAGATAATTGTGGTTACATTAAAGATTTTAAGAACGGAAATTAAATAAGCAAATTGTAATGAGAGGATAGCGGTTATGTTACAGTATAGAGCAAAATATTAAGCAACTAGAAATAATATGATTAAAAATACATATAAGGTAAAAAGTTAAATTACATATAGAAAACTAAAAGACCCGGCAGACGTTGTTCTGCCCTAAATTGGCCTATTTGCATACATTTTAATGAACTTTTTCCGTCTAACTCTGCCCTCCCCCCTCTTTCACTCTTTCACTATCCTTTTATTCACTCCTCCGTCTTTTTCGCTTCATCTATCTCCATCTTCGTCTCATTCTATCTCTTTCTCAGTCTCCTTCTCTCTTTTCTCTTCTCTCAAGTTCTTCTCATTCTTCTTCATTTTATTCCAGTCTCAGTCCCAGTCCCCATTCCGAGTCTCAGTCCCAGTCCGTCTCTGGTCTACTTCACAGAAAAAAGGATCGTAAATACTAATATTACTGATATAGGCAAATTTATATACCAAATTTCAGGCAAATCGAATAGGACGTATGTAAATAGGTATGTTGGAACAAAACCGACCAACGCATCTCTTCAAACACCGGCGATCAACTAACACACATTTTAGCCTTTCTTTTAATATATATAGATTTTTATTTTTCACACTTCACTATAATATTAAAACGAAATGCAGATATTCTTTACTTTTGAAATTCGGATTAAAAATTGCACATGGAGCAACTAAAGACTCTCCTGAATTAAAAAAAATGTCTTAGTACCTCAAATCGTGGCTCCTCAGAAACCCTGGGCCCCTCTCGCCGGCCCTGGTGATGTGCTATACATATATATAATATATATATATATGTATATATATATATATGTATGTAAAGTTAAATAAGCACGTGCACAAACATATCCATACCAATTGAAAAGAGGTGCACCACTGCGTATACGAAACATTTTATTATAACGTATAAACAAATAAAAATATTTGCAATAAAATAATATTGCGACTATGAACTGAGATATAACCATCCTATGTCTTAAGTTAGATCAAACTACACACGGAGTGCAAAAAAAATTCAAAATCGGTGCAGTAGTTTAGGAGTCCATCGCGGCCGAAAATGTTGTGACACGTGTTTTTATATATTAAGAATTAGGATGTATGTTGAGGTACGGAAACATACATGCAGAATAGAAAGACGCGTACATTTTATGTAACTGAGTGGCGCTAACGTCACTACTGATAATGGTAAATTATATCTCGAAAATCGATAAAAACTACGAAGACACCTCCGAGGAATATTAAATCGAATCCTATCCAATAAATATGGACAGTCAATGGACACATTAATAATATCATACGTAAATGACAAGCAGAATATTGATCTGCGGTTTTCTGAAGACTTAAGGCTTAAAATCGAAGTCGCTCAGATAAGCGGGTGTAGGATCTGAGAAGTTTAAAGGACGAAGGGCATATTTGAGAAACATTTTTTGTATTCTTTCAATCTGGTACTAGCAGTTTGACTACTTGTTCTCAAATAAATACGCCATATTTCAGATGAGAACTAACAAAAGACGTGTAAAGTAGCTTAAACGTGTAGGGATCAGAGAATTTGGCAGCATTGCGCCTCACAAAGGCAAGCATAGAATATGATTTACAGGTTATCAAATTTATGTGCTTACTAAAAGAAAACTTATTGTCAAAGACAACACCAAGGTCCTTAATCTCTAACAATTTAAGCACACAATTAGAAACACTATAATTTGTAGTTAGAAGATTAATTGACTTCGAGTAAGTCATTCGAAAGCATTTGGACGGATTCAAAGAGATACGAGATTCAGGCACCATGGGTGCAACTTATTAATATGATTCTGCAACATTAAGAAATCATCTGGCGTCTTAATGGCAGAAAATAGCTTAAGTCATCGGCGTATAGCAAACCCTTCACGAATGAAAGAAAGCAACTAAATAAGATAAATAAAATTGGACCTACAAATGGACTAGACGAATGTCTATCTATGGAAACAACACACTGTCTGTTACTTAAATAAAACTTAAATAATCAGCTGATGGATATCCATTTGTTGTCGGCGTGCTATCGACCAGATATTTGTTTTGGGAAATTTATCTGATTACTATTGACTTGTAATCGATTACCATATTACCTAATAGATAACTTTTTAATTATATCTCGATATTTTTTCGGTAGAAAATCAGTAAGTTTTTGATACCAAATAGATAAAATCTCAATAAAAAACGAAATTTTTTTTCAATAGAATATCGATATCTTTTCGATAACAAATCATATTTTTTAATAACAAACCGATAACACGCCGATAGAAATTCAATAACGTTCCTATAATCATAAACAGCCCGATAAATTTCGTATTCATATATGAATTTTTCCGAACCTTGCCAAAATGATTACAAAAGAGTTCGGTATTATCCAAAATAACGCCTATGTTTTCCCGAAACTAATAATTGAGATCATTATATAATGATCACAAAAGTCCCAAATAATCCCGAAATTTTCCACAAAAAGATCTTTAAATAGTACCTGAATAATTGCGAAAGATCCAGAAAATCCAGAAATTACCCCAAATAGTTCCGGATGATCCCATTGTTTCTACAAAAAGTCTCGAAATGATCTCAAAATTATCCTTAAACTTCCCAGAAATAATCTCAAAATGGTCCCAGAAATAGTCCCTGCATAAACCAACAGCATTTAGAGTGATTACTCTGCAATAGATTTTGAGATATAACAACTACTTGCAGGCCCTGATAATAACATAATGTTAAGTTTACATTATGTTACTTCAAACAGAGCAGATGAGAGATATGCTTTTCGGAAATCTATTTCAGTTTCAAAACAGCAGTTTTGATAAAGATTTTGGCAATAAATGATTCTCAAGGATCTCAATAATATGAGAAAACAATTTGAAAATAAAAATTAATCACTGTGGAAAGTCGAAAAATGAATCATATATCTCACGAAAAAAGCTTATACTCTCCTAATGACCGTCTAAAGATGCCCAAAAGTACTTAAAAATATTTCAAACCAATTTTTTTTCAAGTCAAGTGTTTCCACTCGAAAAATTTGATATCTCTAATATCCATGAAAGTTGGCAGAAATGTTCTTATTGTACGGTACATTAACTGTGAAAAAGGAGGGAACAAAATATTAATATAATATTATTTTCGATAAATATTTAGCACGTATATTTCTGCCTACAGAAAGAAGTTTAGATGCAGCATTTTTCCGAATTAAGAAAAAATTATAAAAAAAAACAAGTAAGGAAGGCTAAGTGCGGGTGTAACTGAACATAACATACTCATCTGAGAGCTTTGGAAATAAAATAAGGGAAATCACCATGTAGGAAAATGAACCTAGGGTAACCCTGGAATGTGTTTGTATGAGATGTGTATCAAATGGAAGGTGTTAATGATTATTTTAAAAGAGAGTGGGCCTTAGTTTCTATAGGTGGACGCCGTTTCAGGATATCGCCTTAAAGGTGGACCAGGGTGACTCTAGAATGCGTTTGTACGATATGGGTATCAAATGAAAGGTGTTAATGAGTATTTTAAAAGGGAGTGGGCCTTAGTTTTATAGGTGGACGCCTTTTCGAGATACCGCCATAGAAGTGGATCAGGGCTGACTCCAGAATGCGTTTGTACGATATCGGTATCAAATGAAAGGTGTTAATGAGTATTTTAAAAGGGAATGGGCCTTAGTTTTATAGGTGGACGCCTTTTCGAGATACCGCCATAAAGGTGGATCAGGGCTGACTCCAGAATGCGTTTGTACGATATCGGTATCAAATGAATGTGTTAATGATTATTTATTTATTTAATTTTCGATTTCGAAAAAGTGGGCGTTTTCATAGTCGGATTTCGGCCATTTTTTATACCAAGATAAGTGAGTTCAGATAAGTACGTGGACTAAGTTTAGTAAATATATATTGGTTTTTGGTCAAGTTATCGTGTTAATGGCCGAGCGAAGGACAGACGGTGGACTGTGTATAAAAACTGGGCGTTGGCTTCAACCGATTTCGCCTATTTCACGGAAAACAGTTACCGTCATAGAATCTATGCCTCTACCAAATTTAAGAAGGATTGGTAAATTTTTGTTCGACTTATGGCATTAAAAGCATTCTAGACAAACTAAATGAAAATGGGCGGAGCCACACCCATTTTGAAATTTTCTTTTATTTTTGTATTTTGTTGCACCATATCATACTGGAGTTGAATGTTGACATAATTACTTATATACAGTAAAGATATTAAATTTTTTGTTAAAATTTGAATTAAAAATTTTTTTTTAAAAAGTGGGCGTGTTCTCAATCCGATTTTGCTAATTTTTATTTAGCACACATATAGGAACAGTAGTAACGTTCCTGCCAAATTTCATCGTGAGATCTCAACGACTGCCAAATTACAGTTTGCAAAACTTTTAAAATACCTTCTTTTAAAAGTGGGCGGTGCCACGCCTATTGTCCAAAATTTACTAATTTTCTATTACGCGTCATAAGGTCAATCCACCTACAAGTTTCATCGCTTTAGCCCTCTTTGGTAATGAATTATCGCACTTTTTCTGTTTTTCGAAATTTTCGATATCGAAAAAGTGGGACGTGGTTATGGTATGATTTCGTTCATTTTTAATAGCGACCTGAGATGGGTGCCCAGAACCTACATACCAAATTTTATGAAGATATCTGAAAATTTACTCAGTTATGATGTTTACGGACGGACGGACGGACGGACATGGCTAAATGAATTTCTTTTTTCGCCCGGATCATTTTGATATATAGAAGTCTATATCTATCTCGATTAGTTTATGCCGTTACGGATTACCGTTATGCGAACAAAGTTAATATACTCTGTGAGCTCTGCTCAGCTGATTTGACTAAGAGGTGCTTGCAACTTTTTCAATTTTGCAATATTTTGCACCCTTTAATTGATTGCAATCGGAACCAAAATGTATATGTGATACTTTTGTCCTTTTTATTACCATTCGAAGGGGTGAGAATGGTAAAAATCGGAGTTTAGTTTTTTATGGACCACCCTAATGCATTTTTTATGTATTGATGCAAAACACGTGAGGTGGTTACAATCAAATATTGCTATTTTTTGCATGCTGAATATTTTATAGAATTTAATTCATTTTACTTTAGCTTTTATTCGTCATCATTAAAAGGTAATAAATTTTGTGATCCCATCGTGCTTTCATTAAAATTTCATGTTGCCATAAAATCCCACTTAATATTGTGCAGATATTGCCTTTTGACCATCAAAGCAACGATAACAGAGAAAAGCTAAGCAAATATGTAGTGTTAACAGATAGACTGTCTTCATATCATGGATTGAGTTTGTACTACATACATATCTACATATTAAGGAACACATGCTTACTGAAGTATATAAGTATGCATGTATGTCCATGGGCATATAAATATACCAACGTAGTTCTAACTACATTCTGTAAACAATTGTTTCAGTATACAGATTTACGTACATACTTGTATATAGGTACTAAATATATGCATATGAGGTGCATTTTTTAATCACGCTTCGAATACAACACATTTGTATATATGTATGTGAATACAGTTTTATAAAAAAACATACAGTATCACTGCATCAGACCTGTAAAGTACTGTGTACATACTTGTACTAGTACCAAATAAGTACAAGTACTCAAGTACTTCAAATCTAAGTACAACGTCTTAGTACTACAGTACTTGTACTTCGAATCCGAAAGTACAAGTAGATATACTTTCGAAATACTTGCAACTACACGAAAGTACTTTTTCTGATGAAATATGTTAGTTTGATTCATAAATGGAAAATCAAAATATGAGTAAAATTTATATTAGAAAGCAACAAGAAGTAAAACAACATATCAAATAAGTATAAATTGTACAACAGCTAACAATATTAAGTAGTTTTGTGTTTGCCTTCATTAGTACTAGTTTTTCAAACGAAAAATCCGTTATTGATTGCCTTCTAGGACTATAAACAATGCCGGCTAAGGAAAATAAACGCTCTACTGGGTCGAAGGAAGCTGAGGGCGTATTCATTTTGAGTATAGGTCCTTCACAAGAGGATAACTCTGAAGCATATTGAAATCTGTTGATGTATCATTAAAATACCTGTAAAACTCTTCTTCAACCATTTTATCAAAGTTAGGCGATCGTAAGGGTGCTGGTTGATCCGCTTCAAAGTATTGAACGGACTTATCAAAGTACTTCGAAAGTACTTACAAGTACTTTACTTGTACTTCAACAATTCAAGTACAAGTACCCCGATACTTATACTTGTACTCATTTTTCGAAGTACTGAGGTACTGATACATTGTACTTGTACTGGTAGTTTTCTTTACAGGTCTGCATTGCATGTTAGGTGGTGCCATATTTGAAACCTTCTGATACAAAACAGAACAAACTGTCTTCACAACTGTACCAACTCAAAAAAGCAAACAGTTTTTAAAAAGGTGTCTAGTTCTAAAAAGTGAAATGTTTAAAACAATGCCAGTTCTAAAAAAATACCACAAAAAATTTACAAGTTCTAAAGTGTTGCCAGCTCTGAAAATTTACAAGTTCAATAAAGTCACAACTTCTAAAAATTCCAAAGTTCTAAAGTGTTGCCAGCTCTGAAAATTTACAAGTTCAACAAAGTCACAACTTCTAAAAATTCCAAAAAAGATGGGTCGAAGCAATATCAGTTCTAAAAATTTTAAAGTTCTAAAAAGTTACCAGTTCTTAAAATTTTCAAGTTCTACAAAGTAGCAAGACCTAACATTTTTTGCAAGTTTTAAAAAAGTTATCAGTTCTAAAAACCTTACAAGTCAACAAAGTTAAAAGCGAAATATTCAACGAAGCTAACAGTTCTAAAATTTTACAGCTTCCACAAAGTATGCACTTCTAACCGGTGCGAAAAAGTGAAAGAATTCAAAAAGTTAATAGCTCTAAAAATTAACGGTTTTAAAAAAGTTACCAGTTTCCAAAGGTGTAAGGGTTTTAAAAAAACTTACTATGCTAAATTACTAAAGTTCTAAAAAAGTTACAATTTCTGAAATTTACCAGTTCTAATTTTTAACTACCTCGAAAAAGCAAGAATTGAAAAAGCTATAAGTTTTTAAAAGTTAAAGATATCATAGAAGTTCTAAAAAAGTTCATGACAAGCACTGTTAAATAATTTGTCAAATAGTTTTGCTAGGAACCAATTTTTAAATATAATTAATAAAAATTTACCAATCGTAACTGTTAATGTAGATTTTTGAAATAATCTAGTTCTAAAATTTGTAGAAGTTCTTATAATTAAGCGGCTGTAAAAAAATTGTTGAGTTCATGAAAGTTACCTGTTCTAAGAAAGCAACAAGTTCTAAAAAGTTATAAATTTTTAAAAAGTCACCTGGTGAAGTTTTAGTATTCTATTAGTCGAAAACTCAATTGTAAACAAAACAATAATAATTAGATAACGGAAAGACAAAACGAAGAGCTCAGAAAGGTTTAAAAAATTCAAGAAAACAGGGTCTTTTAAAGTCTTATGTACTATATATTTCTCCTGTGAATACTATGCACATTGGGTTGTGTGTAGTAGAAGAACTATCGGGGAAGGGGTAATAAAAGTTCCAAATTTATGAAATCTCAATCTTTTATCAGTAATTACCACTTTTTCTTTGTTATCGTTTCACAATAACTTAGCAGACCTGATATACATAGATGATCGCGTAAATCAAATAATCAATCATTAATGCACATACGACGAATAGGAGGCCTTGTGAATTGCCTTTGTTAAAAAGAATTATAGTAGAGAATATTATCAAGCGGTTTCCATTATTCGGTATAAAAAAGAAAGTTTCTAAGTACGCAATTTTCGCTTTAGGCTTAAGAAATGTTATCTCCATGCTTCTTAGGAGCATCCTAATGTACACATATATTCATATAAGTATTTGACAATATTTGTTATTTAGTAATTGACGGTTTTTATGGCCACACTGTATGAAACCTGTTTAGTTAGTACTCTTTGAGTGTTTTTGCTTTTGTTGCCTTGCTAAGTTACTTTGGCATGAATTTTAATTGGGTTTTTTAGTAAAATATTTTTCTTATTTTAATTTCTTTAATTTTTATTTATTTATCAAATTCACTTACTTATTCACTTTAATTAATTTCTCTTATAGGCTAGATTTTGTAATTTGTTTCCAATAAAGACTTTTTGGATATCATTGGGCGTTAGTTAGGCTCACGCTAGCCGCTTCGGTATAAAAATAACAAGTAAGGAAGACTAAGTTCGGGTGTAACCGAACATTACATAATCAGCTGCCAAATTACGACTTGCATAAATTTTAAATTACCTTCCTTTAAAAGTGGGCGGTACCACGCCCATTGTCCAAATTTTAATAATATTCTCTTCTGCATCACAATATCAACCCACCTACCAAGTTTCATCGCTTTATCCGTCTTTGGTAATGAATTATCGCACTTTTTCGGTTTTTCGAAATTTTCAATATCGAAAAAGTAAGCGTGGTTATAGTGCGATTTCGTTCATTTTAAATAGCGATCTGAGATGAATGCCCAGGAACTTACACACCAAATTTCATTAAGATACCTCAAAATTTACTCAATTTATCGTATTTACGGACAGACGGACGAATGGACGGACGGACATGGCTAAATGAATTTCTTTTTTCGCCCAGATATATAGAAGTCTATATCATTGTTTACTATATATTTGGCAGCTTAAATTGAGGTTATGTTGCGAATACAGTGCAAGGCAGTGAAATAGGCAGTCGAATGACATATAATGAAGGAATGGTGTTCGGAGTTTTTTCAAAGTAAAAAAAAATTATAAAAGCTTTAATATAAATAAAAATATTGTTTAATAACAACAAAAACGCTTTATATATTCTATATACATAAATTCGTAAGGATTATCTCACTTTAAAATATGAGCTAAATAATCTAAAGTTTTTTTGAAACTGAGTCGAGAACTGTGCGTGTGAATGTGCGAATTTTCACTGATCACCTGTTAGTTGCGCTACTTGTAAGATTTACAATGGTCTATATCTATCTCGATTAGCTATACCGTTTCGGGGTACCGTTATGCGAACAAAACTAATATACCCTGTGAGCTCTGCGCAGCTGAGCATAAAAATTATTTTATTATCTTAATTTAATGAGCAAGTAGTTTAAACATGGAAAGTAGAAAAGAAATGGAAGCCCGCCGAATTATAAGCAAAATGAAACGAAGCAGTCCGAACTTGAATAACGCTAGCGAATGCCGTTTTTCTTACCATTCGATCAAATTCACATATGACGCATAATATGATGTGGTGAAAGTCCCACTCAAAGCAAGTATGTTCGTACTGTTTACAGCGAACAACTACACCAACTGCATTTTCAACCTGTTAATTCTGTGTTACAACGTGTTACTAACTGTTACATCTTACATGATATGTTGACATTGATAATTAATGTAATTAGATCCTTTCGATAATTGGCGAAAATATATGTACGATTTCCCATGCAATGCTAGACCTTAAGTTATTGTTAAATACATTTCTCTTTTGCTGCATTAATATGCTGTTGTACTAATTACAACAAGCACGCGAATCGAACAAATATTTTGCATTTGTGTATTCTTATTAGCCTCACTATGACACACTGTGCAAACAATTCACATTTTTACTCGATATTGTAGAGTGCTCTGCAATTTTTGTCGCATGCGATTTTATATTTAATGTTACTCACTTTAATTGCCTCACTTGTATATTATTTTTATTTTTTTTATTCTTTGTAAAATATTTTTTTTTAATTTTGCACGTTTAATACAACAATTTGATATGCTGCATACTTTTGTGCTCACATAAATGAATACAGTCATACGTGTAAGTGCTTAATGACTATCTATCAAAAAAATAAAAAATGAAAAACATTTAATTTAAAAGTTGTATGCTCTGCCGAAAAACACATTAATAATATTTGAATAACAAATGTACCAGAAAAATTATCCAGCTAATTAATAATTAAAATGTATTGTTCTTTTTTTAGTGTTCTAAAGTTATTTTCCATAGCCTCATACAAAAAGTGCTATTTTATTCACCTTTAATCCAGTGGTGCACTCGAGAGCTTCATAGAGCTTCGAAAAACTATTCGGTGTTCATCTAGACGTTGTTTGAGCGTAGCGACAGAGACTCAGTAAAGCAAGTAGTCAACAGGGCTGATTACATTCAACACAGCATCTACTTACTACAACCACAATAAAGCAAAGCTTAACGACATCCGTAGCCAACAAATGTGTACTTGATTGCTTTGAATGCGGCAGCCACAAAAATAAATTATAGCAAATATTTATTTATTTTTTTACTAGCGTACCCAGCAGACGTTGTCTTGCTCTGTATTTGAAAAGTAGACTTCTCTTCCCTCTATCACCCTCTATATCATCATCCAATGGTCTACAACTTAACTACTTTTTCTCCCATTTCTCCTTCTCAATCCTTCCCTTTCCTCATTACGTTCTAATTCTTGTCCTCCCTCTTTCTCCCAAGCCCAATCCCATTCCCATTCTCATTCCCACTCCCACTCTCTTTACCACTACCACTCTCTTTCCCATTCTCAATCCAACTATTACTCCCTCTTTTACTATATATCTGTACTATCTAAATTGTTTCATATATGAACCCATATACCTAATATTGGATACCATCTTCAAAAAATTGCAGAGCTATTAAGAATAAATTCACACTCTCACTTCTGCCCAAACTTCAATGGCCTCTAAGTCTTCATTCAAATAACCTCGTATGTGGAATCTATATACTAAAAATTGGTTAGCCCTTCAAATAGTTATGGAGGTAAAGCGAACTTAAATATTTGTTTCACTCACACTCTCCCCCTACCGCACGCGCTTCCAATCACAAGCCATTTACCTCTGCCATCTAAATAACCTCATATAAAGAATATATTGTAACGAATGTAACGAATTTACTGCAATTCCGCAAAATAGCCTTTATTAGAGTACTTCACAATAACACTTCTACTGCTCAACGATAGCGTGCTTAAATCAAACTGATTCGTCGTGCCTCAGCAGGTGCTGCTTTTATACTTTTTGGTTTCGTCGTTGATATATTTCTAGGCGTTTCTATTTCTAGAATTTGTTACTTAATTACCAGCTATAAAATTACCAGCTATAATATAACTACAGATGCACGTTATAGCTTCTCATATGCGCGTATATATGTGAGAGATACTTCCACCGGTGATTGCCTACTTTTGGGAGTATCTCAGATATATGCATGTGTTTGTGCTCTCCGCTGCTTGTATGGACATATGTATAGACATAATGATTTATTTGTTGATGTGCATACAAGTCACTGCTTAGTATTGGCTTAGAGATGATAGTATCCCTTAGCGTTGCTAATATTCGTCACACTGTCGTCCACCTAAATCTCTCGATATAAACGCTGCCAGCCTTTCCAAATGAACCACTTTCATTTAGGTTCGTGGTTTGCCAATTGTTTTTATGTGGTACACTACAACGTTGATCCGTTTTACAACTTTGTATGGGTCTTACCAATTACACTGCAATTTCGGGGACAAACCTTTTTTTCGTTGTGGGTTGTATAACAGCACCAAATCTCCTTCCTTTCTCTTCTTCTACCTATCCCACCTAATTAACCTTATTTCCAAAAAATTATTAACCAAAGCAAACACAGCGAGTTAAAAATTTTTGTTTCTACCACTAACACTTAGGTTTATAGTATAGTATTTAAGTTCAATCCGACTTTTAAGTATTATTACGAATCTTTTGTATGGGAGTATAGAAAAAGTCAAAAATCAGGCAATATTTATAATTTTTCTTTCCGAAAGAACTATCCTGGTACTTTAACAAATATCCTGAGAAAAGAATTAGTGAATTCATTCAGCGACTCATGTTTAAATTATAGATTATTTGTTATTTACTTTTATTTTGATTTTTATTAACAAAATAAAAAGGACGCCACTCAGTGTCGCTACTTAAAAATATAATTTATTTTAATCTGGCTACAACGGAATTCGTGATTAATTGTCGTGCTGCTCTGTCGCGTCGAAAATTACGACCTCATTTGACCGATGTCGCTTTGTAGCCGCCGTCGTGAACGTAATCAGGCCTAATCTGTTTTAGCTTGTACTTCAAGGAGTAAACATCTCCATGTATGTAAACACACACTACTAAGAAAAAAGTAGCGTTTTGTAATCGAAGCTCTGCCGGGGTTGTGCACCACTGTTTTAAACATACAAAAATATACACACACGTGCGTGCATACAACACACCAATTCTAGTTTGTAAAACAAAAAATTAGTAGAAGTTTAAATAAGCATAGTGAAGCAAAATGTTAACTAGTATAAAGTATCAAAACCAGTTTGTAATTTCTTAGCAAAACATTTTTATTTTTTGTTTTTTGCTGTTGTATTTAATATGCGATGATCGGGGAATAACACCAACAAATGTAGTGAGCGCGATATACAAAACATATAAAATAAAATAAAATGCTTTTGGTTAGTAATGCCAGTTGCCCTTTACCCAGTTTTATGCGTGGACGACTCAGTCGAGTTAAACATTTTACATGCATATTTATATCAAAGTTAATGTTTATGTGCTTTTGCACGCTTAGTCAGTCAGCCAACTAGTCGTTGGTTAGGAAAATCTGCTTGAAGCAAAACTAGCAGAAGAGACTGAATAGCGCCAAAGTGGGCTTGAACATATTATTTATATAATAAGTCAGTGCTGCCAGATGTTAGCGCATTTTATGGTTATGTAGGCTAATAGATTCGTAAAAGTTTTTGAGATTCCAAAGTCATACTTTTGAATATACTTAGTTGAGTTAAATAGTTAGACGTATATTTGTTTTTTTGCTTTTCAAAAAGGAGTACGACATAACGATGATTAGTTTAAGATGCAAAAAAGAGGCTTAAGGAGCTTGGGACCTCTGCTGGGGTCTTAGTATGATACTGTAACGAATTTACTGCAATTCCGCTTATTTGCAACCTTCTACTAACGTTCGAATCACTAAACTGTTGAATAAATAACTCCACTATTCAATAATGCAAAATGGTTTTATTAAAGTACTTCACAATAACACTTATACTTCGCAACTGATAGCTTGCTTAAATCAAACTGATTATCGTGCCTCAACTGTTGCTGCTTTTTATACTGTTTGGTTTCCTCTTTGACATATTTCTAGGCGCTTCTATTTCTAGAATTTACTAGTTAGTTATCAGCTATAAATTTCTCAGCTATAACTACAGATGCACGATTTTTTAGCTTCTCCCATAGCCCATGCGCGTGTATATGTGAGTGATACTTGCACAAATGATTGCATACTTTTGGGAGTATCTCAGATATACGCACGTGTTTGTGCGTTACTCTCCGCTGCTCGTACGTACATATGTGCAGACATAATGATTGATTTGTTTATGTAGATACAAGTGACTGCTTGCTTTATTTTTGTTGTGGCGTGTTCAAGGGGGTCACACCACTCGTTTATGTGGGAAATTTTGGTATTACCGCATCAGAACGACCCAAAGCAAGGTTTTGAGGTATCCATGCCGACGGCTGAATAGTTCACTCTGATGACCACAAAAGCTTGGTTTTAACAAATTCCTTACCTCGGGATGCTAGCTCTACCGAGGCGGATCAATATTTTCAAGTTTATTCGTAGGACCAGCATATGAAAATTTATACAATAATAATAAAAGTTGACATGCAAAGGCAGAGTGTTCTGGGAACACTGTCAAAGGATGACCTTTTGAGCAGCAGTGAGGAAAGCGTCAAAGTTAAGTACGACAAGGATACCAGCTATAGTACCCTGTCATATCCATCCAAGCAACAATCGGCACTAATGTCGAAAGTGGCAAAGTCCCGAGGATCGTGAATATTTCAAGAATTTCTGTTCAGCATGGCCCTTGTCCTCATCTCTGTTTGCCTTTTTCTCTCACATAACCTCCTTCCAACGCTGATAGCTCGTTGGGGACTGTTGCGGTAATCCCTTGTACGGCTTCTTCTGATACAAATGGATAAGCGGAGGCTACCCACTGAGCTGCTGATGTTAGAAGTTTACATATATTCTTCTTTTGAAGTGTGTTTGCTCACAGTTCTGAGCCGTGCAATAACGTGAAAAGCGCGATATCTAATATTTTCTATCAACCTGCTTAGCAACGGTATTTATTTAAATGCCTTCTTAGTCGCATATTGAATGTGCGCCAAGTATATTAGTCGAAAGTCCAATCTCACTACTAAATGATGATATAAATATACGGAGAAGATTCAGAAGCTAATTTTTAGCTGTATATGCTTTTTTCTTAGAAGTATGTGTCAACAATGTTTTATTTGTTGGCAGCACTCGATTCCGCGCGATCTGTGCCTATCATGACCTAATTGAACTTAAGGCATAGTTCGTTGGGCATTTCAAGACTAAAAATTTCCGCATAGCTGACGTTCCATAGATCCGGGTGGAGCACTCATCCATGTACAACTCCTCGTGAGATTTCCACTGTACTCAGGACACCTACAGTTTGGTTTTTAAGGATGCGATGACTGAGATAGGTTCTGATGCAGTGCTCATTAAAGCATGGGAATTGAGATCGCTGCTCTAAGGTAGCTGGCATGTCTACCCGTCTGACACTGTTGAAAGCGTTTCTTATGTTTAAGGTGCAAGGACGATAACTCGCTTGGATTTGCTATGGTAATTCTATACTAGTAAGGACATCCACGATTGCACCTAGAGTGTATTGTTCAGGCCCGAAACCATGTTGCCTAGGTTATAGTTATACAGCGTATAATTAGATAAGTTGTCCATAGTGTTACCAGAATTTGTACGACGACCAAACGCAAGCAGCCCAATCAGGTGTCATGACTTATGTTTTGAAATAACTCCATACTCTCGGCAAATACTAGAAGTTTTCTAGGAGCTAGCTTAATTGCTACCTCGGGAGCTGTCAACTCTGCCGCCCCTTATAGTTGCAACCTTGACGTGGCGAGCGCAGGACACGAACACAGAACATGCTTCGCCGTATTTTCCTGCGACTAGCACTCTCTACATGTGCTGTTACTGACGAAACCCAACGTATAAGCATATGACGCCAGCAGGCAGTGTCAAATTATTAAAACCCATCGTGTGACTTTTATCAGCTCTCTTCAGAGTTATGAACCACTTTTTTAGTCCAACATGATAATATTTGCACACGATCTTTGATATTTTTTTCCTGCTTGATGGATCATATGCAACTCATGTTTTTTTTTGGATTGCTCGCAAACGGATTGGGACGTTTACCGTCGTGTAACCTACTTTGCCATCTTATCTGACTTTTCGTTATATTCTATCTCATTATGACTGGAAACCCTGTACAGATGTATGGTCCGACCTCAGGGAAGTTTTTCCAATATAGCATTAATCTCCGCCTGACTATAAATATATATATTGACGCGACTGCAGCTTAAGCACGCTTACTCCAGGACTTTTGCTGCTTTCTTCACTGCTAAAATTTCTGCTTGGAAGACGCTGCATTAGTCTGGCAGCATGTAGGATCTACTTAGTTCTGGACCGACAGAGTACACAGCAGACCAGACCCCTTCCGTTAATTTGGAGCCATCGGTATATACGTGAATAGCATGATATGCCATATCTGCATCACGGCCCCAACCCTACGGCTCAATTCAGGCCACCAGAACTTTTTCGAAGCTCAGGCACGGAACCATATAGTTTATCATTTGCCCGATATTAGTTGGCGCTTTGCTTTACAACCCGTGTTGGAAGCATAATTGAGGTATTGCATAAACTTTTCTAGCTCGACCTAGCCATAAGCTAGTTAGGTTTTCTGGTGCAATAATAATAAGCAATGTTTATTAGCGTACATATAAAAACAGCCATTTGAGCCGCACACCTTGCGCTATTAAGAGCCATTGACTTTACAATTTTTATACACAAACGATAATATTTTCATTTGCTATAAAATATTCCGCGTTTAATGATTTTTCAAGTAGGAAATTTTTAATATCTATTCTTAACACAATACAAATATTTTCTATTTTGTTTAATAGTTTCTGTCAAAAAAAAAGAAAAATTAAAAAATAAACAAGTAAGGACGGGACTGTCTTCGGCTATGCCGAAGACTTTTTACCTTTCATGAATGGGGGTGAACAATAATATTATCCCATTCGTAATCTCCAAATAATCGGATGTATAAGATAAGAAATATATAGTGAACAGATGTACATACCTAAACGATTTTTAAGATAAATGTAAAATAAAAAAGTACGGAAGGCTAAAGGTGGACCAGGGGTGACCCTAGAATTTGTTTGTACGATATGGATATCAAATGAAAGGTGTAATTGAGTATTTTAAAAGGGAGTGGGCCTTAGTTCTATAGGTGGACGCCTTTTCGAGATATCGCCCTAAAGGTTGACCAGGGGTGACTCTATAATGTGTTTGTACGATATGGGTATCAAATTAAAGGTATTAATGAGGGTTTTAAAAGGGAGTGGTGGTAGTTGTATATGTGAAGGCTTTTTCGAGATATCGACCAAAATGTGGACCAGGGTGACCCAGAACATCATCTGTCGGGTACCGCTAATTTATTTATATATGTAATACCACGAGCGGTATTCCTGCCAAAATTCAAAGCCCTTGATTTCGCCTTGCAGAACTTTTTCATTTACTTCTACTTAATATGGTAGGTGTCACACCCATTTTACAAAGTTTTTTCTAAAGTTATATTTTGCGTCAATAAACCAATCCAATTACCATGTTTCATCCCTTTTTTCGTATTTGGTATAAATTATGGCATTTTTTTAATTTTTCGTAACTTTCGATATCGAAAAAGTGGGCGTGGTCATAGTCGGATTTCGTCCATTTTTTACACCAATACAAAGTGAGTTCAGATAAGTACCTGAACTGAGTTTAGTAAAGATATATCGATTTTTGCTCAAGTTATCGTATTAACGGCCGAGCGGAAGGACAGACGGAAGTCTGTGTAAAAAAACTAGGGCGTGGCTTCAACCGATTTCGCCCTTTTTCACAGAAAGCAGTTACCGTCCTAGAATCTAAGCCCCTACCAAATTTCACAAGGATTGGTAAATTTGTGTTCGACTTATGGTATTGAAAGTGTCCTAGACAAATTAAATGAAAAAAGGGCGGAGCCACGCCCATTTTGAAATTTTCTTTTATTTTTGTATTTTATTGCACAATATCATTTCTGGAGTCGAATGTTGACATAATTTATTTATATACTGTAAAGATATTGAATTTTTTGTTAAAATTTGACTTAAAAAAAATTGTTTTTAAAGTGGGCGTGGTCGTTCTCCGATTTTGCTAATTTTTATTAAGCATACATATAGTAATAGGAGTAACGTGCCTACCAAATTTCATCATGATATCTTCAACGACTGCCAAATTACAGCTTGCAAAACTTTTAAATTACCTTCTTTTAAAAGTGGGCGGTGCCGCGCCCATTGTCCAAAATTTTACTAGTTTTCTATTCTGCGTCATAAGTTCAACTCACCTACCAAGTTTCATCTCCTTTATCCGTCTTTGGCAATGAATTATCGCACTTTTTTCTGGTTTTCGAAATTTTCGATATCGAAAAAAGTGGGCGTGGTTATAGTCCGAATTCGTTCATTTTAAATAGCGATCTGAGATGAGTGCCCAGGAACCTACATACCAAATTTCATCAAGATACCTCAAAATACAAAGATACTCAAGTTATCGTGTTAACGGACAGACGGCGGACGGACGGACATGGATCAATCAAATTTTTTTTCGATACTGATGATTTTGATATATGGAAGTCTATATCTATCTCGATTCCTTTATACCTGTACAACCAACCGTTATCCAATCAAGTTAATATACTCTGTGAGCTCTGCTCAACTGAGTATAAAAATGGCAAAAAACCCCCTTATCTGAACGATCGGTTGTATTGGATATATATTATTTATAGCTCCGATCGAAATGATTTTTACAGGAAATCCTATATGATATATTAGAATATATATCACCAAGTCTCACGTTTTTATATTGGAAACTAAGGGAGAAATGGCCAAAAATATGTCTATCTGAATGATCGGTTGTATGGGATATAACTATATATATCTCCGATCAAAGTCATTTTTTCAGGATAACTTTTATGATATATTAGAATATATATCACCGAGTTTCACGTTTATACTTTCTAAATTGCGGCAGGAATGACCAAAATCGTCTTATCTGAACGAGCGGTTGTATGGGAGATATATGTTATAGTGGTCCGATCCTACCGGATCCGACAATTGTCTAATATAATACAAAAATACATCCTTGTGCCAAATTTCATTGAGATATACTCAAAATTTGAGACAGACAGACGGACGGACAGACGGACGGACGGACAGACGGACATGGCAGTTCGTCGCCCTGATTAATTCGGTATACTTAATGGTGAGTCTATCTTCTATATTTCTCAACGTTACAAACATCGGACCAAAGTTAATATACCATTTCATGTTCATGAAAGGTATAAACAACTCCAAGGAGACAAACTGATGATATTTGCTTAATCTGAATGATACTCCCACTGGTTGATAATTTGAAATTTAAACAATAGTGACTTTATGTATATTTTTTATAGCACATGCCCATATTTGTTTACAGCCTCAAATGCAAATTTTCTAAGCCAATAAACATAGACACACACATACATACATACATACAAACATATCTTCATCGAAATAAAAAATGCAATTCACCACAAGTTACTATTGCCATAAACTCAGTGAGGTAAACAATTGGGGGCCAGTGTTATCAAATTATTAAATCTAAAATAGTAGAAATCTATGTAGCTACGTTTGTGTGTGTGCGTAGAGAAAATATTTGCATTATCTATATAATTTTTAAGTACGTAATTATTTTTAAGATTTCTATTCAAATCTTGTATAGGATATATTATGAATTTTACTTTTAAGACTAAAAATAGCCTCTAAAATTGAGATCAAAAGGCAATGACTTTTAAATTTGTCCGCTACACCTGGTTCAAAGTCCAGATTTTGGCCTAATTTCTAACCTTGGTGGCTTAAATTCATTAAGCAGTTCAATGAACTAAGAAGGTTTCAAATGTGATCCTCCAACTCAGTTTGCTACTCATAATAATTTCGAAAAATATGTACATTAGGATGGGTCAGTTTAATTTATGATATCTTTTTAAGAACAAAACGATTCTACTCCAATCACGCGAAACTTCGAAAGTGTGTGACAAGTTTGACAAAAAAGCCATGAGTTTGTGATGGCTGCATGGTTGCTAATTTTGGTTTGGAGACAAAGCGGTTCCGGTGCCATGTTCAGTGCCCTTTAACGTTGTAACAGAAAAGATGGATAACAAATTTCCATCCAGAATAGAGCACAATGTGATACATACGTCTCGACATTTCAAAAGGGTTTCCCGGACGACTATGACTCAAAGGAAACATGTTTTTGCTATAGCTTACTACCGCGACTACAGCTTGCTCGTGTTCTTTGACACCATCATAGCATCCTTTTATTTGACTTTGCGATTTGTTTAAAGTTAATGAGCTCGTTAGCGCCATCGGGAAATCTCTAAACCCTCACGATGTGAGTGGGATTTCTCTGCATTAAGGCCTTCTTCAATAATACTTAAACGGATGCTATTTGTAGAAAATGTTTACGACATGGGAACCAGGCTCTATAGTTGCGTGGATTGATTCTTGAAGTAGGGATTCTCAGGAGTAGAGACGTCGACATAGCTTGAGGCGCAGGCTCCGTATGAGTCACTAGCAAGAGCATAGCCCTAGATAAATATCTATTTGAAGCCAAGTATATCGGCATAATTCGCAATTTTTAATGGGAAGGAATATTGCGGACAGATCAAAGAAAAGCTTTGACAAAGTATCAGCCGGAAAAAACTCGCTCTGGGCAGTACTTAAAGCAGCTGCATGACAAGTCGTACCTACTTCCAAGCGGAGTTCTATGTTATAAGTAAAATATATATACTGATCAGAGAATAATGCAACTACTTAGCTTCATTAACAGTCAGGTTAAAGACACTGGAGTCTAACATGATGAGATCGGATGTCGTGCGCAGGTGCTCTATCCACGCTGGCATCCATAGCGCATCTCAATGTCTCTCTTTACTGGGTCCTGGACACGGCAATTGAAGGGACTAAATTTGCCGATGCTCGTAAAGATTGGGAAATCGATAAAAACGTGGTATAAATTATTGATCCCGAGCTTGCCGTTAACCAACCGAGATGATGGTGGGGTCTCAATTTAGAGCCGGGAGCTGTTTTGAACGTTTATTTTAGGAACGGGGTTTTTTAATACCGATTATTTTAAAAGCGGTTCATTTTGAGAATTGGGTACTGTTTCAACCAGATCACTTTTAAGAACCGGTGATTTTGCAGATCGGGTACTTAGTATATAGCCGGGTCTTTTTTAAACTCTCTTTAAAAACTGTTAAACTATTGTAGCAAATTTTGAAAATTCTTCATGGAGTATTCCTCACCTTGCGCTACTTTTAAAATCTCAGTTGGTTTGTTTGACTTTTCGCCTAGGGTCTAGAATTTTCACGAACACCCCTCTCGCGTAGTTGTTTTTGTATTCCCCGTTTCTGAGTCACATAGTTGGTTATTTAGCTACATACATGCTTATGCGTGAGTTATGTCAGCTTCGCCCTTAGCTGATGATTACATGATGTGTGGCTATTTCTCTTTCTTCTTCGCTCTTAACTGCTCACTTCATGTATGTGAAGTATTCTCTGCGATCTTAGCTTCGTTGTTTACATGTATATGTGTCTGCTTGCTTTGCTGTTGTTGTGCATTTATTAACTAGCAGCATAGTGACGTTTCGAATTGATTATATTGTCCAAAATAGAAAAGCAACTTGTTCAAGACAAGCTAGGAAGAATTCAATTGAACTCTTCTATTCTTTGACACTGCTTGAGATTGGATTTCGGATCTGCTTCAGATATAATCTTGATGTAATAATGGGACTATTTCCTAGTCCATTTTGGAATCGCGTAGAAATAGTATTTCAACACATGTTGGCTTCTCTTCGACTCAATATAGCGATCACTTCCGGACTATTCGCGGCGTTGGTTTTCTTGGGCATAACTTAAGATTGTTCCAAGACTATATGAATATTTTTTTAATGAGATCAATGTGGACCAAATATAGGTCACATTAGGCTTGTTTTGAAAGTTTTTAGAGGCTTTCTTTAAAACAGCTTTGGAATTAATTTCAGGACCAATTCTTAGTCAACTTGGGCCAATTCGGGATTGTTTTCGCGATCATAAAGTGCCATAGTGACCTCAAAAGCATCTCCAAAATCGTGAATAAGTGCTGCATTAAATTGAAGGCTGAATGGCATACCACCCTTTGGTACTGCCGCCAGTTGGAAATATCCCTCTCTCGGAATTTGGTTGAAGTAAACACAAACTTAAATTTTCTTTCCTAAATACTCCATCTGTGAATTTATCCTTCAATAGTGCCTTTTTAAACAAGTTCTGTGTTAAGGTGTTCTTAGAATCAAATCTGATAAAGGACGTTTTTTTAAGTTTGATAATATAGGACGTTTTTCAGCAACCTCCGACACAAGTAGGGTAATATTTTACTGGATAGTAGAAATAGCGTCGAAGTGATAGTGAAAATAATACCGAAGTGGTATACAATTAATATTGGTTTGGGCTTAAAAAAATCCCAAACTACTTAAGACCGGGTCGATCTATAGAGAAATCATTACATGAATAAAAAATGTTCTGATCCTCATATTGTCCCAAATGTATACGATATGGACACGATAACAAACTGAACAAGTAAAGGTGTCTAAGTTCGGGTGTAACCGAACTTTATATACTCAGCGTGAGCTTCAATTGCACATTTCATTTCAGATAAATTATTTTTCTACATAACACGTGCCACCGCCCGTTTAAAAAAAATGTCTCCCCATTTCCTCTTACAATAAAACTTGATAAGTGAAATATCATTTATTCAAAACTATTTTTTGCTAAGTTATAGCTTATTATTCTAGTCTACGACCCTTTTAAACTTGTTTTATATCTAAGTTGCCGTGGTCTTTAACCGATCCCGTCCATTTTTACTAGAAATATTTTTTGCTGTAAGGAAAATATGTGTACCCAATTTTGTTACGCTATGTAAATTTTTCTTCGAGTTATGGCTTCCGAAACATAGAAAATTGCTTAGTCATAAAAGGGATGGTGCCACCCTCATTTTTTTAATTTTAAGTTTTTCCTATTTATTGTTATGAATCCACTTCGGAAATGAAATACCATTGTTATAAAGCTCTTTTTTGCAAAGATATAGCTTATTTTATTCGTCCACGACCCTTTTAAAAATCTTTTATATAAAAGTGGATGTGGTCCTTAACCGATTTCGTTAATTTTTCTTCAAAGTATTCCATATAGTAAAGGCAACCTCTCTGCCGAATTTTGTTACGATAGGTTTAACTATTTTTGATTTATGATTAATAATATTTGTAAAATTGATTTTCAAGTGGGCGGTGCCACGCCCATTTTAAATTTTTTTTTCAAATTTTTACCAAGAATCTCAATATCGGTCCACATTTCGAAATTCAGCATTCTAGGTGTATTAATATACCCAGCTGAGCAGAGCTCACAGAGTATATTAACTTTGTTCGCATAACGGCAATCCGTACCGGCATAAACTAATCGAGATAGATATAGACTTCTTTCTATATATCAAAATGATCTGGGCGAAAAAAGAAACTCATTTAGCCATGTTCGTCCGTCCATCCGTCCGTCCGGCCTTAATCACTATAACTGGAGTAAATTTTGAGGCATCTTGACGAAATTTGGTATGTGGGTTTCTGGACGCACATCTCAGATCGCTATTTAAAATGAACGAAATCGGACTGCAACCACGCCCACTTTTTTGATATCGAAAATTTCGAAAAACAGAAAAAATGCTATAATTCATTACCAAAGACGAAAAAAGCGATGAAACTTGGTAGGTGCGTTGAACTTATGATGCAGAAAAGAAAATTAGTAAAATTCTGGACAATGGGCGTGGTACCGCCCACTTTTAAAAGAAGGTAATTTAAATGCGGCAAATGCGAATGCAAATTAGCAAAATCGGATGACGAACACGCCCACTTTAAAAAAGAATTTTTTTAAGTCAAATTTCAACAACAAATTTTATACTTTTACTGTATATAAGTAAATTATGCCAACATTCAACTGCAGTAATGATATTGTGGAACAAAATGCAAAAACAAAAGACATTTTCAAAATGGGCGTGGCTCCGCCCTTTTTCATTTAATTCGTCTAGAATACTTTTAATGCCATAAGTCGAACAAAAATTTACCAGTCCTTGTGAAATTTGGTAGGGGCATAGATTCTATGACGATAACTGTTTTCTATGAAAAATGGCGAAATCGGTTTAAGTCACGCCCAGTTTTTATACACAGTCGACCGCATGTCCTTCCGCTTGGCCGTTAACACTATAACTTGAGCAAAAATCGATATATCTTTACTAAACTTAGTTCACGTACTTATCTGAACTCACTTTATCTTAGTATAAAAAATGGCCGAAAGCGGACTATGGCCACGCCCACTTTTTCGGTATCGAAAATTACGATAAATTAAAAAATTCCCAACAGATTATGTTCTGGGTCACTCTGGTCCAGATTTTGGTCGACATCTCGAAAACGCCTTCACATATAAAACTAAGGGCCACTGCCTTTTAAAACCCTCATGAATACCTTTAATTTGGTACCCATAACGTACAAACACCTCCTGGTCCACCTTTATGGCGATATTTGGAAAAGGCGTCCACCTATAGAACTAAGGCCCGCTCCCTTTCAAAATACTCATTACCACCTTTCATTTGATACCCACATCGTACAAACACATTCTAGAGTCACCCCTGTTCCCCTTTTATGGCGATATCCCGAAATGGCGTCCACCTATAGAACTATGGCCCACTCCCTTTTAATATACTCATTATCACCTTTCTTTTGATACCCATATCGGACAAAGAGATTCTAGAGTCACCCCTGGTCCACCTTTATGGCGATATCCTGAAATGGCGTCCACCTATAGAACTATGGCCCACTCCCTTTTAAAATACTCTTTAATACCTTCCATTTGATACCCATGTCATACAAACACATTCCAGGGTTACCCTAGGTTCATTTTCCTAAATGGTAATTTTCCCTTATTTTGTCTCCAAAGCTCTTAGCTGAGTATGTAATGTTCGGTTACACCCGAACTTAGCCTTCCTTACTTGTTTACTAAATAATACGGTTTTTTGTGTTTTCCAAAATGTTATATATATAAAACGTGGGCGTGGTTATCATCCGAATTCGCTCATTTTCAATACCAATCTATTCTGGGTCCAGATAAGCTCGTGTACGAAATTTGGTGAAGATATCTCAATATTTACTCAAGTTATCTTGTTAACGGACAGACGGACGGACAGACGGACATGGCTCAATCAAATTTTTATTCGATATTGATGTTTTGATATATGGAAATCTATATCTATCTCGATTCCTTTATACCTGTTCAACCAACCGTTATCCAATTAAAGTTAATATGCTCTGTGTGAAAAGCACGCTGAGTATAAAAATGTAACAAAAATCTGCCAGCAATGCCGAGCTGAGAACACTAAATTACCGATCGTACGATGCTACGATACCACGATGCAAAATTACTTTTTGCAAAAGCATCGTCGGTAAGTAAAATGTGTCTTTTTACTCATACGGCCTCTACTACAATTTGGTTATATACCAAATAAACCCCACTTCAAAGTTCATTGCACTGCGATTAATATGTTTTTATGAATGCAACAACGTTCAAATACAGTTTTCGATTCACATTTCATAGGCAAAAAGTTCTAGAAAATCAAGAAATTTTCAATACAATAATAAAATAAATAATAATTTTCTATTTGTAAAGTGATCATGGCAGGCGTCACCACGAAGTGTAGTTCTTGCCGTTTAATTGGCCTCTATTCAATTTTCTAGAAAGTCTTATAATCAATTGAGTAAAATGGGCAAAGTGTCAAAGTTGATTGTTTTTATTTATTGATTTTTATACTTTAATGCAAACTTACATACATACATGAACATTAGGGTGCTTGCCAATAAAATCTTTATACCTAATACTTTTTGAAAAACGGAATAGTTTTTAAATGTTAATGTATGCTGATGATGTAAAACTTTTTAGGTCCTATGCGTCTATTGACGAACGTCTCTTGCTTCAAGCGGATTTAAACTGCTTAGTTGCTTGGTGCAACGCGAATTCAATGCCGCTGAACGTCAATAAATGTAAGTTCATGTGCCTCTCTGGGAGATCTTTGCCAGCAGCCTCTTACGTAATTGATAATTTTTGTCTTGCATTAGTAAATTATTTTGTTGAGTTGGGAGTTACGATGGATGCTAAACTTAGTTTCAACCTTCATATTATAACTACTGCCAATAAGGCTAGAGGTGTTCTATCGTTCGTGAAGAGATGGTCTAAAGAATTTAGTGACCCTTATGTATCCAAAGCCCTTTTTACCACATTAGTTAGACCGATACTAGAATATGGATCAGTAGTCTGGAATCCGCAATATCAAGTTCATGCAGATAGGCTTGAGTCAATACAGAAGCAATTTTTACTTTTTTCTTTAAGGAATTTTCATTGGACTCTGCATATAATCTTCCACCTTATACTAGTCGGTTAAAGCTTATCAATCTTCCAACTCTCGCTAGCCGTAGGGAAATGCTAGGCGTATTATTTATGGCTAAACTAATGAATGGACTAATTTCTAGTCCCTTTCTTTTGAACGAAGTAAACTTCAATGTCCCATCACGAGCGTCAAGACTTCACAAATCTCTTCATTTGAGGCAGTGCAGAACTAATTTCGAATTAAATGAACCTTTCCGGTGTTTGTGTCATGATTTTAGCTCTCACTCAAATTCATTTGATATAACGGATTCACTTTTTACTATAAGGAAAACTGTCCTATCCTACCTTAACTCGTAACAAAATAAAAATAAATAAAATAAAAATCTTTATATGCTAAATCGGCGGCCACCGTGGTGTGATGGTAGCGTGCTCCGCCTATCACACCGTATGCCCTGGGTTCGCACTCCGGGCAAAGCAACATCAAAATTTTATAAATAAGGTTTTTCAATTAGAAGAAAATTTTTCAAAGCGAGGTCGCCCCTCGGCATTGTTTGGCAAGCACTCCGAGTGTATTTCTGCCATGTAAAGCTCTCAGTGAAAACTCATCTGCCTTGCAGATGCCGTTCGGAGTCGGCATAAAACAGGGACCTCCGGCCAATTTGTAGGGAAAATCAAGAGGAGCACGACGCAAATTGGAAGAGAAGCTCGGCTTTAGATCTCTTCGGAGGTTATCGCGCCTTACATTTATTTATTTTTATATGCCAAATAGTTAACTTATTTAACAATTTACTCTATGTATAATGTTCTACTGTTTTGTATATAATACTCAGCTGATGATTTTTATTCTGTAGCTGAGCAGGTATAGATCTGGACGCTTAACAAACCTCCGCCTATCAACAACTCGGCAAAAACAAAAACAAATCCGTGCGTCATGCGGATGCGCCCCTCGTGTCGTTTGGGCGGGCTTTGGAGGGTATTAATCCGTTGGGTTTATAAAAAAGAGCCTGGTACTTTTTTAAAACCGGGAACTTTAAGAACTGGCTACATTATCTAGACTGGGAATTCTAATTCTATACTTTTCATAACTGGGTACTTTTTTGACCAGACTACATTTTAAAACTCGGTACTTTTTTAAGCCAAGAACTTTTTCAGGACCAAGAATTTTTAAAAACCTGGTGCTTGTTCGCAACTTCGAACTTTTTTGAAGCGGGTAAGTTTTTATTACTGGGTATTTTTTGGAACGGGGTACTTTTTCAGAATTTGCGATTTTGGAACCTGCCACTGTTTTAAGTCGTGTACTTTTTAAGAACCGGTTACTCTTTTTAAAGGGTTCTAATTAAAAACCGGTTACTTATATAGAACCGGTCACTTTTTCAGAATTAGGTAATTTTTCCGAATCAGGTAGTACAGGGTACTCTTTTAAACTGTGTGTCTTTTTGAGCCGGTTGCTCGTTTAGAACCGGGTACTTTTTAAAACCGAGTACTTTTTAGAACGGATTACAATTTTAGAAATGTGTACTTGTGTAAATCTGGTATTTATTTTGAAATGGATACTTTTTCATAACCAGCCACTTTTAAAAACCGGCACATTTCCAAAAACTGGATACATTTTCCGAACCAGGTACTTTTATAGAACCGGTAACTCTATCACACTGGGCCGTTTTTTGAACCTCATAACTTTTTAGAACTAGGTGCCTTTGAGCCGGGCACTTTTTATGTACTTTTTAAATCTCTATATTTAATAAAGTGCGTCAATAAGTTTGACAATTTTTATGGAAAAGTTGCCAATTTTGGTATATTTGAAGGAGAGACAACCTAATGTACATGCAAATAAATATTCCACTTCATACTCATATCGAGTGCATGTCATGTTCGGACATATCTATTGAAAGCGTTGCATGGACTCATTCGATATTGAAACACTTTTTAATGTAATTTGTCTACATTAATTAGAGTGAACATTTCTTTCTAGACCTTTTAAGATACAAATTTTGGCACAAAAGTTGGATGTCGCCGAGAAAAAGATCAAGAACAACTTATAACGATCAGCGTAGATCTTAAGCCATGTTTTTCAAAATGCTCCACAAACACGAATTACCTGAACGTAATGTAAACTGTATAAATACATGCATACGAGTCGTATGAGTAACATTTGTTACGTTTTGATCTCGAAAAACGAAGATTGTTGCATGTTAGGTTGAACTGGCTGTTCCGTAGTGCTACCAGAAGTTTGATCAACGACCAAACTAATAAACCCTATCAGAAACCAGGAGATATGTTATACCTCCGTCCTCATGGCAAATACTAGAAGCTTTCTACGGCCTATGCTACTTGCTGCTTCTAGACCTGATCGCTGTGCCACTCCTTACATCTAGAGTCTAAGCCTTGCGAGCGCACGGCATGAGCACAAGAAGAACCAAATCACTTCCTCCCCTCACTCGCATTTCCTGCATCTGCTATCCATGGCCAAGCATAATTTAAAGGCAAACGACGCCGGAATGCAATGTCCACTTAGAATACCCGTCATGAGTCTACAGTCCTCCCTTTTTAATGATAGGAATAACATTGTTAGTCAAAGGTTGCAAGACCTACACATGATTTTCGACACTTTGCAGCCCCGCGCGTGGCACCAGAACTTCTGGGGCGATCACTTGTACCTCTAGCCTTCTTTTAATCTCGCTAAATCTGATTTCAACATCTACTTTACAAGCTTCGAGCGATGCATCCTGTTTAGCTAGCTCATCTGCTTTTTCATTTCCACCAATTCCCAAATGCCCAGGGACTCAATAAAGATGCATATTTCTTCCTAACCGATTCTTTCCATAGATGGCTTACACTCCAACATACTTTTAGATGAAAGATTACAGCCTTAATAGCTGCTGGGCTGTCAAGGCTGCAGTTTAAGCTATTTTCCTCCAGTGCTTTAGTCAAGGCTACTACTTTCACCCGAAAAAAAACTACAGTGATCTGGTAGCTTGCAGGATTTGTTTATTTCCGGATCTGCGCAGTATACCGCGGAGCCTACTCCGTTCATTACTTTTGAGCCATCGGTATACACGTGTATCGCCTGGTCTGACGCTCTTGCGCCATCCTTCCACCGCTATCATGGCACTAAAAGACCCATCAAAGCGCAGGTAAGGAACTTTGTCATCTGTGCGTCCATTATGTGATGACGCGGTACTACTATGACCGTTTGGTCTGCACCCAAGCTCCTCCGAGGTCTCTATCCTTATACCCCGCTCTATTTTTTTATACTCAGTTGAACAGAGCTCACAGAGTATATTAACTTTGATTGGATAATGGTTGGTTGTACAGGTATAAAGGAATCGAGATAGATATAGACTTCCATATATCAAAATCAGCAGTATCGAAAAAAAATTTGATTGAGCCATGTCCATCCGTTCGTCCGTCTGTCCGTTAACACGATAACTGGAGTAAATTTTGAGGTATCTTGATGAATTTTGGTAAGTATTTAAAACGAACGATATCGGACTATAACCACGCCCACTTTTTCGATATTGAAAATTTCGAAAAACCGAAAAAGTGCGATAATTCATTACCAAAGACGGATAAAGCGATGAAACTTGGTAGGTGAGTTGAACTTATGACGGAGAATAGAAAATTAGTAAAGCTTTGGACAATGGGCGTGGCACCGCCCACTTTTAAAAGAAGGTAATTTAAACGTTTTGCAAGCTATAACTTGGCAGTCGTTGTGGATATCATGATGAAATTGGGCAGGAACGTTACTCTTATTACTATATGTATGCTTAATAAAAATTTGCAAACTCGGAGAACGACCACGCCCACTTAAAAAAAATTCTAACAGATGATGGTCTGGGTCACCCTGGTCCACATTTTGGTCGATATCTCACATATACAACTACTACCACTCCCTTTTAAACCCCTCATTTATACCTTTAATTTGATACCCATGTCGTACAAACACATTATAAAGTCACCCCTGGTCCACCTTTATTGCGATGTCTCGAAAACGCGTCCACCTACAGAACTAAGGCCCACTCACTTTTAAAATACTCATTATCACCTTTCGTTTCACACCCATATTGTACAAACGCATTCTAGAGTCACCCCTGGTCCACCTTTATGACGATTTATCGAAAAGGCGTCCACCTATAGAACTATGCCCACGCCCTTTTAAAATACTCATTAACACCTTTCATTTGATACCATATCTTACAAACAAATTTTAGAGTCAGCCCCTGGTCCATGGTTTGTGGCGATATCCCTAAATGGCGTCCACCTATAGAACTATGGCCCACTCCCTTTTAAAATACTCATTAACACCTTTCGTTTCACACCCATATTGTACAAACAAATTCTGAGTAACCCCTGGTCCACCTTTATGGCGATATCTCGAAAAGGCGTCCACCTAATGAACTAAGGCCCACTCCCTCTTAAAATACTCTTTAACACAATCCATTTGATACACATGTCATACAAACACATTCCAGTGTAACCCTAGATTCATTTTCCAACTGGTTATTTTCCCTTATTTTGTCTCCATAGCTCTCAGCTGAGTATGTAATGTTCGGTTTCACCCGAACATAGCCTTCCTTACTTGTTACTTCTAATAATCTTTAGGCCGTGGAAAATTCGCACTTCATTTATCGATCCTCGATTTTGTTTGCTTACAGGCGTCATTTTTCACTTTATGAGTATTTTTGACGGTTAATGTAATTTGTCATTCATTTCTACATAACTGATTTTGTTACCACTGCTGTGGCCCATATGAAATTATCGCGATATTCCAAAATTTGTGGCATATGCTTAGGTTATGATTGATTTGTGACTGTAAACTTTTGAAGCTGGTAACGCAAATGGGTAGAAGCGTCCTTATCAATTGCAAACAGATTTGTAAGACTTTCAAAATAATCATCAAAAACAAAGCCACACGCTGCCGAATATGTGAACTCTAGCTATTAAGTCGCCATCATAAATCAACATAACTGGCATAAATAAACATGCCAGTTAATTTACGAGCAGTCATGTATGTAAATAATTATTTATGTGTGTTTACGCAGAAGTGAAAACTGGTGTCAGCAATTGGATAACTTATCAATCTCACCAAATTAGTATGCACCCAACATCAGATTTCCTATCAGAAGGGTACGAGTCTCATACTAGTTTAAGTTGGACCAAACTGGACATGCCATTCTGGTATAAACAATCATAATTATGCATACAAACACATGATTCAGTGTCTTAACCAACCTTTCAGGTGCTTAGGGAACGGTTGAGCACCTACGGCACCTTCGAAGCAGAATCAAGTTTCTTATAAAATTCTTTCAGAGCCTCACAGAATCCAAAGATGTTAGACCAGATATACTGCGACGAGATACCCAACATTTAATTTTTTTTACAATATTTTTCATTGGTCAATTTTCCAACTGTTGTATAAAAACAATGCATTAGCGCTTATTACAGTCAAATTCCAGTCAACCAAAACACTAAGCTCATGTGGCCGTTTTTAGCATATTAAGGTAAGTTAGAAATTAAATGGAGGATAGCACTCCTTCAGATAGCTTCATTTGAATTTTTTACCAGTGCAGGGTGACCAACTTCCAGTTAAATCGATAATTGTGAATATTTTGGAAAGCAAAAACCTATTATGAATACAGAATAACCAATGAAATAGCTAACTTTTTTTACAATTATGTCTTACACTTAAAAGCCCCTCATCACATAAGCAGTTTTTCATGTACAAAGATGCCTTGAACTCAATCTTATGCAGTATGAGTAGATTGCATGTCTTCTTATGGAGAACGGTAAATGGAGCGACACTTTCACCATCTGATCTTCCAACTTTTTTGCAAGCAAAGCATAAGAAGAAGAATTTGATATTTGATTTTGCTAAGGGTGCTTTCACACTCTGCAAGTGAAAGTAATTTTCCCACTCGTTGGCAACTTTTCTAACAATTTTCACAATTAAAAACTGCAATTTAACAGGAATAGGGCACAAAATATGTTAGGTTAGGTTAGGTAAAGAGGGCGTGCGTGGGTGTTACCCACACGTCCACTCGGACATATTTTTGTCCATTGTGAGTGCCCTCAGTAAGTACAGGGTGGCGGCAAATTCGTTTAGCCCCATTACCTCTTAGTGATCCAAAACGAACCACTTGCTTTCCCTGATGAACCCAAGAAGAAGCGAGACGTCCACCTTCCCAACCTCTGCCAGGCTGTCGAAGAAGCGTGAGCCCAAAAATCTGAGCCTTCTTCTTTGAAGCGCCGGGCATCGGCAGAGAAAGTGGTAGATCGACTCCTCTTCCTCCTCATCCTGACAGCTTCTGCAGAGGGAGCTTGTTGGTATTCGCCGATTCTCCATAGGAGAACTCAGCAGCGGTCGGACGGAGCTGTCCACCTCACTTATGTCTAAGTTAGAAAGTATATTTCATGTATAGTGAGAATGATTATAACAGTAACATGCAAAATTTTGTATGTATATAAATGGCCAAGGCGAAATAAACTTCAACTGCCAAGTCTGAAGATCCTTAATATTTACAAACGCAACATCTTGTGGCGATGTTACTGGAATTCATAAGATTGCGTTCAACGCATCTATATGAAAGACTTCATTGTGTCTCGGCCATAACTGGCAGTCGATGCCTCAGGTAGAATGGAGAATACTGAAGTTCAATTTGATCTAGAAAATTTCACTTTTAATTAGTACTTCTGCGGACTGGCTAGGTTTTCGCTGCTTGTAGATATGTACAGTTTTGAGCACGATATAATAGCAAATAATTTTTAAAATATATTATTAGCAATTTTTTTAAATTTATTTTAATTAATTAAAAAAAGAATTCGTGAATTTTGTAACAAAAAACTGTTTTCACTTCATCCTAATAACGAAATTTTTGCTTTCAATTTCCAGTATGCTGTTAAGTAGTCAAATTAATTTTAGTCTAACATAGGATAAATAAAATATGTTAACATACACATTTTCGTAAAAATTCCGAAAATTTAAAAAAGCTTTGTAACATTTCTCAAATTTTAAAATTTTCGAACTTTTTCGGAAAATTCTTTGAAATCGGTTTTCATAATCTTCGCTATACAGTTCTTTACCGCTATTTCTAAGTTTAACAAAAATAAATACAAGACGAGACTATAAATAGTTCTACTCAAGTCTTTCGAAAACGACTTTTAGTCGTCAACTATCGAGAAAAAGAGAAGAAAATAATTCTCCTTAAATTTTCGAACTTTATCTAAAACATATTTTAAACTCGGTTTGCATAACCATCGCAATAAAATTTACTACATTCATTCACAAAATACTATAAGTAGCGCTCTTCGAATTCTTGAATTATCGAACTTTTTCTAAAACGCTTCTTAATTCTTAAATTTAAGCTAATAATTTAGAGAAGAAAAATACAAATAACACTTTTCAAATTTTCGACTTCGAACACATTTTTTTTATTCCTCGTAGTGATATTCATTAGCGCTTTTTCTAAAATTAAGAAAAAAAATTAATCCAGTTTTCGAACTTTTTTGAAAACGCTTCTTTAATCGTAAACTAACGGAAAAAAAAGAGAAGAAGATTTTCATAATCTTCGCAATATAATTGATTAAACACAATCACAAAATACTCTAAATTACATTTTTCAAATTCTTGAAATTTCGAACTTTTACGAAAACGCTTTAGAATCCAAAAATTAAAGAAAATAAATTAGAGAAGAGAGTATAAATAAAATCTTTAAAATTTTTAAATTTTCGAACCTTTTCCAACATGTTTTTGAAATCGCTTTTATAATCTGCCTAATACAACTCAATAGAATTTTTCTAAATTTAACGAAAATACGTAAGAGAAGAGAATGTAAATAACACTATCAAAATATACGAAATTTCGAACTTTTTCGAAAACGTTTTTGAAAGCCCGTTTACATAACTATCTTTATACAATTCATAAGCACTTTTTCTACAATTAGCGGAAACTAATAAAATAAAATAAGTAAATATTTGGAAAAAACTGTTATTAATTTTGCCTGCTGTTTTCAAGTTCACAGCTGTATGTGCATAAGCATAAGAATTTGTTTTGTAAAGTTAGGTTGATTTGAGTTCCGCTTGCGTTTGTATGCGAAATATACAAACATACAGAAAAATGGCTATACCTACATTCATACAACAACAAACACGAAAATACTAGTGGACATTTTTATAAAATTTCGTCAATTAAATTAAATTAAATTGTTTTATTTGGCGGCCGCCATGTTGTGATGGTACCGTGCTCGCCATCCACACCCAAGATCTTGGGCTCACGTCCCGTGAAAAAACAACATCAAAATTTTAGACACAAGTTTTTTCAATTAGAAGAACATTTTTCTAAGCGGGGTCGCTCCGCGGCAGTGTTTGGCTAGCACTCCGATTGTATTTCTGCCATGAGAAGCAGATGCTGTTCGGAGTCGGCATAAAACAAGTAGGCCCTGTCCCGCCAATTTGTAGGAAAAATTAAAAAAGAGCACGACGCAAATTGAAAGAGAAAGTCGGCCTAAAATCTTACATTTTTTTATGAATTGTTTTATTTATTTTTATTTGCGATATACTTATTAAGAAAATACTTAAATTTGTAACTTAAGGTAAGCAAACCAATTTCAAAAATGTATTAGAAAATTCGAAAAAGTTTTACGACAATTTTGAGTATTTTATTTAGAATTTATGAACTTTTGTCTTGTGAAGTTTTGCAGCACAACCAATTTTAGTCTCACTATTTACAAATTATTTATAAAGGTCGAAAAGTTTTCTATTTTAAATGGAAGAAAATCCCAAAACACCCTTCGAAAAAATTTATGCGAATTTTCAAAGACTTAAACATGTTGAAAATTATTAAAAATTTCCATATAAAAAAGTTCGAGATTTACTTACAATTTTTTCGTAAAGGTTTTTGCGATTAGTTTTGCATAGTTTCAGTTACAGCATTCAAAGAAGTTTTTCTCAAATTATAGAAAATAATAAAATACGCTTTTATTTAATTGTTTGATCAACGCCCTAGATTGATGAGGAGTTTGATGACTAGTACCTAGGAACTACCTAATTATTTTCCAGCCTTTAGTATTATTATTACTTTATGTAAGTATTGTTTTCAAAAAAACCGTTTAACTTAAATTTTTTTTTAATTATTTTATTTTCAAGTTGTGAGTCTTTATTTAATTGACTATTATTTCTCATTCTAGTTAGTTCATTTAATGACTCATTATTACAAGGACTCTTTCCTGATAATTTGTTACAATCTAAGTCCTCAACACATAATCCTTCCAAAAATTGTACTCGACCCGGCGGCACGTATGCTTGTCCCTCCTCGAACTCCAAAGTATTTTGATGACACTTCTACCGGACTGTATGTATTGTAACAAATTTTCAGTGCAATTCCTCTTATTTGCAACCTTCTACTAACGTTCGTATCGCTAAACTGTTGAATAAATAACTCCACTATTTAATAATGCAAAATGGCCTTTATTCAAGTACTTAACAATAACACTACTACTTCTCGACAGATAGCGTGCTTAAATCAAACTGATTCATTGTGTCTCAACTGATGCTGCTTTTATATTATTTGGTTTCCTCGGTGGCATATTTCTAGGCGTTTCTATTTCCAGAATTTACTAGTTAGTTACCAGCTGCAACATTGCTAGCTATAACTACGTTTATAGCTTCTCATTTGCGCGTGTATATGTGAGTGATACTTGCACAAATTATTGCCTACTTTTGGGAGTATCTCATATATGTGCATGTGCTTGTGCGTTGCTCTCCGCTGCTTGTGTGGACATATGTTAAGACATAATGATTGATTTATTGATGTGCATACAAGTCACTGCTTAGTATTGGCTTAGAGATGATAGTATCCCTTTGTGTTGCTAATATTCGTCACAGTATTATGTGTTCCAAATATCAGCCAAATCGGACCACAAATACGATTTTATGAATATCTTGATCCTTGCGCCACCTGTCGGGAGGTTTTTTCTTATTATTGCATTGTCATCGGGTTCTGAACTATATTCCAAGTTTCAAGGTTGT
>JARSSU010032638.1:0-17487 GCA_029619165.1 Eurosta solidaginis
CTATAGAACCGGGTTGGTTACGTCCGGGGTTGGGGTGTGGGGTTAACAAATGCACCCATTAAGGGTTACAAGACTCCCCCCCCCCCCCAACCATTCCGGAAGGGGAAAACGATTTTATTAGGAAATAACGAATTATATGTTTTAATAGACTGCACATTAAACCTTTTTTAGGCCATATATATTTTCATCATCACAATTATTGATATGAAATTAATTGAGATTCATCAATTTCTTTTATTCCATATACGCCCCCTGCCCCCCCCCCCACCCATACTCCACCACCCCACCCAACCCCTCCCCACCCCCACCCCCCCCCACCCACCTCAAGACCCACCCCACCCAACACCCAATAGTCTGTCCCCCCCTCCCCCCCCCCCCCCCACAACCCATCACCCCCCCCTCACCCCCCCATAATTGCACCACCTCGCCACCCACCCCCCCATCCCAACACCCAATAGTTCCTACCCCCCACCCACCCAACACCCAAACCCCCCACACAACACCCAATAGTTCTATGATGAAACTTCGTGTTTTGTTGTCCGCCAGAGCCCCGCCTCCTCCCCAGCCCCCCACCCCCCCCGCTCTGTGCCCCCCCCGCCCCCGCCTCCCCCCCCCTTGCCGGCCCTCCCTGCTCCTCCTGCTCCCCGCCTTCCCTCCGCCTGCTAAATATTGTGTATGAGGAACTGTACGAATATTAGCAAAACTGAGGAGTGCTGCCATCTCCAGGCCGATGCTAAGCAGTGACGTGAATTCACATCAATAATTCAATCATTATGTATCTACATAAACGAATCAATAATTGCGTCTACACATATGTACATATTCCGACGAGCAACATTTACATACAAGGCAGCGAGAGATGAGATGTCACACACCGATGAATTTACTTATACGCTTATGTGTGTGCGGGAGACTGTAAACTACAAACACATGCATATATCTTATCTGAGTTGTCACAAGAGAGAGCAATAATTTGTGCACGTAGTTGTGGCTGGCGAATTTTGTAGCCGAAACAACTAGTAACTTCTGGAAATCGAAGAGCCTAGAAGTATGCAGCGTAAACTATAAAAGCGGGGCAAGCGAGTAAGAAGAATTCAGTTTGATTTGAGTTGTCAAGCAGTTTGATTAAGACGATATCTAGCGAGCAATAGCAGTGTTATTTTGAATAGTAGAGTTTCATTGAGCTATCAATCAGTGTGGTTATTAAGCAAGCTATTCGTTGCACAGTTTGTTATTGTGAAGTACTTTAATAAAGGCCATTTTGCATTATTACAAATTGGAGTTATTTATTCAACAGTTTAGTGATTCGAACTTAGCAGAGGATTGCAAATAAGAGGATTTGCAAGCAAATTCGTTACAATTGGTGTCAGAAGAGGAATTGTTGAATAAATTCTAGAGGACAACAAGGACATGGCAAAGTTAAGTGAATTGAAGATCCCGCAACTGAAGAAGGAGTTGGAGAGCCGTGGATTGATTACAAGCGGCGTTAAACTCGAACTTCAGGCACGGCTACGAGAAGCAATGGAAGCAGAAGGAATTGATGTGGAAGAGCATGTCTTTCATCTTGATGGCGAGGAGACAACAAAAATTGAAGAGAAGAACGAAACATCGCAGACGGTTACCAGTACAGATTTGAACATGATTTTAGCTGCAATATCTGCTCAAACATCGACAGTGTCATCTCAACTGGCAGAACAGCAGACATATATGGAATCGCAGGAGAACCGTATAACATCCAAGATGGAAGAACAGAAGACATATATGGCATCACAACTAGAATCGCAGGAGAACCGTATAACATCCAAGATGGAAGAACAGAAGACATATATGGCATCACAACTAGAATCGCAGGAGACACTTTAACATCCAAGATGGAAGCACAAGAGGCACGCATAACAGTACAACTAGAAGCACAAGAGGCGCGTATATCATCAAAACTCGAAGCGCGCATGGACGAAAAAATAATGCAGTTTGAAGAAAAATTCGAGGCAGAGGTGGATGGGTTGAGAGGTCGTATACAGGAATTGCAACTTAATCGGCCGGCTGCTTCAGCGAGTAATACAAAGGTAAAAACTCCATCTTTTGACGGTTCTGTTCCTTTCCAGGTCTTCAAGCTTCAGTTTGAGAAGACCGCAGCAGTGAACAACTGGAATGCGGAAGATAAAGTTGCTGCATTGTTCGTGGCATTGAAGGGGCCAGCAGCGGAAATCCTACAGACGATTCCCGAAGGAGAGTGGAACAATTATGAAGCATTGATGGCTGCTGTAGAACGACGTTATGGAAGCGAGCATAGAAAACAGATATTCCAAATTGAGTTGCAAAACCGCTACCAAAAAGCAAATGAGACATTGCAGGAGTTTGCTTCAGATGTTGAAAGGTTGGCTCATCTCGCAAATGCGGACGCACCCGTGGAATACACCGAGAGGGTAAAAATCCAGAGTTTTATAAATGGCATACGAGACGTGGAAACGAAGCGAGCTACATACGCGAACCCAAAACTGACATTTGCTGAAACGGTATCACATGCATTGACTCAGGAAACTGCCTCCCTATTAAGTAAACCAGCATATAAGGCTCATCGTGTAGAAGTAGAAAGGCCAGAATGGGTAGACACAATTTTGGAAGCACTGAAGGGATCTCAACAGAAGAATGCCGGAGTTATTAAATGTTTCAAGTGCGGCAACCCAGGTCACATTGCACGTCATTGCGATCTTGGTCCTAATAGTTCCAACAATGTGGGTGGCCGTAAACGCAAAGCTGGCGGAAATGAGCAAGAGCGTGTCGAATGCAAAGAACGAAAACTTGCCCCGGCTGTTGAATGTCCTGTGATATCTGTGTCGCAAATTGGAAGGAAATCAAGCAGTCTTACCGTCAGAGGGAATGTGGATGGTAAAGAGCGTGTACTGACTGTAGATACGGGGGCATCTCATTCCTTGATTCGATCTGATTTGGTCTACAGGAGAGTAAAGTCATTACCTGGAGCAAGGTTGCGTACGGTAACAGGCGAATATAATCAAGTCCAAGGCGAAGTGGTATGTGAGGTATTAATTGGAAAAGTCATGGTTCTACACAAATTCGTTGTGGCGGAGATCATTGATGAAGTCATATTGGGAGTGGACTTCTTGGTTGATCATGACGTCAGGATCGATATGCGGAGAAAAATTATGCGCTATAAGAACCAGGACATACCACTTAACTTTAGTTTGGAAAAAGGGTTCAGCAGTAATCGGGTACTGGTGGAAAAGACTCGACAAAGACCACGAAAGTCAAAGGCAAAGGTTGATAGATCGAATGGGCCAAATAAATCAAAATCAAAAGTACCTGCGAGAGAAACACTGGCATTGACAAAACCTAAAAGACGCAGGAAAACGAAGCAACGAATTTCCGAGAAAGAATGCGAGGGTAGTTTCAAGCCGGAGCGCACTACTCTTGTGAAATGTGGAACGATACCGATTATGCAAAGCAAATCCGTCCAGCGCAAGCTCTACGAAGTGGTTCATTGACCAAACAACAGAGTGTGAAGGAACGGCCAGGGTAATGAGTAGTAAGATGAAACACTGGCATGACAAGAACTCTAATTCGGAAGGTTTCTTGGCGGGAGATAAACAACCCTCACCAGCGGAAAGGTGTTCCAGCCAAATTTCGGTGCAGTTGGGAAGGCCCGTACAAAGTTGTGAAGAAGATCGGTGATTCCATCTACCGCATACAAACCACTGGGAAACCACGGATTAGAAGAGTGGTACATTTGGAGATGCTAGCGGCGTTTAGATTGGGAGATTTGTCTGATCGGGACGATCAGACTTAGGTGGAGGGCAGTGTTACGAATATTAGCAAAACTGAGGAGTGCTGCCATCTCCAGGCCGATGCTAAGCAGTGACGTGAATTCACATCAATAATTCAATCATTATGTATCTACATAAACGAATCAATAATTGCGTCTACACATATGTACACATTCGACGAGCAACATTTACATACAAGGCAGCGAGAGATGAGATGTCACACACCGATGAATTTACTTATACGCTTATGTGTGTGCGGGAGACTGTAAACTACAAACACATGCATATATCTTATCTGAGTTGTCACAAAGAGAGAGCAATAATTTGTGCACGTAGTTGTGGCTGGCGAATTTTGTAGCCGAAACAACTAGTAACTTCTGGAAATCGAAGAGCCTAGAAGTATGCAGCGTAAACTATAAAAGCGGGGCAAGCGAGTAAGAAGAATTCAGTTTGATTTGAGTTGTCAAGCAGTTTGATTAAGACGATATCTAGCGAGCAATAGCAGTGTTATTTTGAATAGTAGAGTTTCATTGAGCTATCAATCAGTGTGGTTATTAAGCAAGCTATTCGTTGCACAGTTTGTTATTGTGAAGTACTTTAATAAAGGCCAGTTTTGCATTATTACAAATTGGAGTTATTTATTCAACAGTGATTCGAACTTAGCAGAGGATTGCAAATAAGAGGATTTGCAAGCAAATTCGTTACAATACATTCATATTTGTAACTTGATTCCCCTCGCGTAGGTGAGGTTGACACTTGGGTTGGGGAAGCTTTGAAGCTATAAATCTTTGTATTGCGCTTATCAACACCTTGAATCCCCCTGAGTGAGCTCTATCTCCATTATATTTATAAAAAACTGAGTAAAATTGTTCGTCAAATGTAGCACAGAATGCCTTCATCTTCAGTAGAGTTAAGCTCCGCTAAAGTGGAAATATTTAATACTTTCTATCTCGCCCTCATCCCTACAGCTTCGAACAATAAGTTATTTATTGGGATTTCCATGATTTGAGAGATGGTTTAGTGTAATAGGGAGCCTAGTTCGGTTTCCATTTATGCGAAGCCAAATTTATCGAAACACCTTATATGTGGGTCCCAGTGCACATCTGACATTGGCTTTCTCGGTAATTACAGACATGAGCCCGTGCTTACATGTAGCAAGAGGAGGAGCGACTGTTTGGTGGCTTTCACTACTAGTTCATAAGCAACGCAACACAGTTCCTACTACACCACTGTGATGCACCGAGAAGCTGCTTCTTTAGCAACTGTCACCAATATGATGCCACCTTTGAGGAAGTATGCCTGCTGAGAAAAGCTTTGATAGCTGTTTGACTGTCGGAGTACTATATTTTCCCCTTTAAAAAGAGTACTCCTTATGCCATTCGAATACAAGCAATCACGCAGTTCTGCGATTGTTTTAAGTACTTACTTTTTATGATACACAGAACAAGGTATGTATTAGACGTGATCCCTATTCGCTTGTATTTTAAGAGCTCCTATTTTACTGGTTTTGTAGCCTTCTAAACATTTTATCTATGCAAGGTTCAGTTCTGGATAATTTTTATACGTACGGAAGCAAAGCGAATGGACTTAAAGTAGTGAGTTCAGAAAATAATTTAACTACGTTGCTATGCGGGATTTTATGAAAACATTTCCAGGGCATAGTGAATCAAAAGTCACTGGTTGGGCCAAGAACTTAATACAAATGGATGGAGATGCTGGACGAAATATCTCTATGAGAATGACGAAAACCAGTCCAGTTAAGAATAAATGCAGTATTAAATCTAGCCAATTACATTCACTAAACAAACAACAAAACAATTTCACTTTCGCTTTCCATAATTCACACCTACGCCAAGCCGGCACTTCAAAATGTGTTTTTTTAACAATTATGAATATCCTAAGACCTCTAAACATTTCACATCGCAACAACTTCCCAAAATGATTGCTGTTAAACGTCAAATTTTACCGCGCCGCACAGTGTTTCGTGTAGAACAAGCTAGCTGGACAAAAACAAAAATCTTATTCCAAGAAAAGTGTAATGATAAATGAAAGAAAACAAACAAAATAACGGGATTTTTGCTTTTTTTGATATTTTTGCTCATATATATTGAGTAATTGAAGTAAGAAGGCAGGAGTGGCCGTAAAATGAATTGATTAATTTGCAAAATTCTTGTTGAATATTAAGCTTCATATTTCTTTTAAGTGAACAATTTTATATAATTTTTTGATGGATTCTAAGCTCGAAGGTAAGTAAAATTTTTTAATAGTAATTCTTTCGCAATTAGAGTATTTTCATATATTTAACATTCCGTTATTAAGAAGAAAAGGTATTTTTTCTCTATATTTTTAATTTTAGGGAAAAAAAGTTACATACATCCGCGGACATCCGGGCTAAATTTTACATATGTTATAGTCGCAAGTATTCTCTAATAGTCGAAAGAAAAAACCATTGCGAATTCTTTGCACATCTATTTTAATTTTTTTTTGTAGATTTAGTTATCTCTACATATAAATAGGATGTATGTACGTACCAGCTCCGACGAGATATTTCAACCTTTAAGGCTGATCTACAAACGGCAAAGCCAATTCCCAGGGACAGGGAACAAACACGTAGCCATAAAAACACACAAAAATAAACGCGCAAGGTCAACAAGAGCACACCAAAAGCAAAAAGGCGAAGATCACTGACTTCAACCTGCCACAACCTACCGCACCAGTCACCAAGGCATAAAAACAGGTACATACAAAGAAATCCTAATGCAGGTATAACCACACAGGAACACTACACAAAACAACCCCATTTGGTAGCATCTACGCCAATAGCTGAATATAATATAAATACTGCACAACTGATAACAAATCAGAACGATCAACGACACTTAAGATAGCAGCACAACAATCATCAACTATTCACCCTGTCGGAAAATCAACAACACAAAGCAGTTTAGTATAACCGGACCAGAACGGTGTTTTTTGACATTGCCGCAACCTACCGCACCAGTCGCCAAGGCATAAAAACAGGTACATACAAAGCAATCCTAATGCAGGTATAACCACACAGGAACACTACACAAAACAACCCCATTTGGTAGCATCTACGCCAATAGCTGAATGTAATATAAATACTGCACAACTGATAACAAATCAGAACGATCAACGACACTTAAGATAGCAGCACAATAATCATCAACTATTCACCCTGTCGGAAAATCAACAGCACAAAGCAGTTAGTTATAACCGGACCAAGAACGGAGTTTTTTGACGTTTGGGTTTCAACATTCGAAGGAAACCAGATATAAAGAATTATTGAGTTTTATTGTACTTAAGTACGATTTAAGCGAAGCAGCCGAGTATTCGATAAATAGTTTAAGCTTACAAATATCGGCATATTCGTCGAAGCTGGATCAAAAGTGGAACACTTCTGGAAGACATAAGGAGCGATTTTTAAATAAAACATCGGAGTGGCTTTCGGTTCCAGACTTCACATTTACAATAACGGTGGATTCAAAGTTGCCACCAGACCAACCAACCACTTCTTCAGGTATCCCCGGCCCCGGAAGACGAAAGAAGGACTATGTTAGCTGCAGTGAAAAAAGCAAACGGCGTCGAGGGGATGACCTCTTGCAATCTAAAAGTCCTGGTGAGTTACTTTATGCGGCAGAACTATCAACGCGTATGTCCGGCAACAGAAATGTTGCTAAGATTATAAAAAAATCACAGGAAACCACTCAAATATCCGGCAAAAAGATGACATGTGAGCCAGATGCAAGATGCTTGAGCAATGTAGAAGCTTTAGCATACTACGTAGATAGCAAGTCGACGACTCATAGGTACAAAACTACTCGGAAGTGGAGCATCAAGGCAGGCCATAAGGTTTATCCATCATTTTATAGTCTAGGAAAAGCTAAGGCAGAATGCTATCCAAATGAAATTGATATGGGTGAAACACATGCGGAAATTAAAGTTCAGTTCGTATTAGATAAAACTGTTGAGCGTTTAGTTTTAGCAAATCAAGACGTTTTTGTTAGTTTATTACCTACATACTTGACGTATACTTTAATCAGCAAGTGGGGTTGCGATGGAAGCTCTGCCACAGCACATATAAGCAAAAGTTTACATGCAGTTTCTGACACTGATGAGTTTTTGTTTATATTTTCTTTCGTTCCTCTTCAATTACAGGATGAAAAAGGTAACATTGTTTGGCAGAATCATCGACCTTCTTCTACCATGTATTGTCGTCCAATTAAATTTATTTTTTCTAAAGAAACAAAAGATTTCATTGTTTTTGAAACGAACAAAGTTTTAGAGGAGGTAATGCGTTGTTGCCAACAAAGTACATACCCGAAGAATACGAAGTTTCCGTAAATCACAATATGCTTCTAACAATGATTGACGGAAAAGTTTGCAATGCTTTGACTGAAACTTCTTCCGCACAAAAGTGTTATATTTGTGGTGCCACTCCAATGAGTTGCGGGACTTTACGCCTAACCGAGATAATCTTGGTTTTGGTTTATCTACTCTCCATGCATGGATAAGATGTTTTGAATGCTTGCTTCACATAAGTTATCGCCTCGAAGTAAAAAAATGTAAGCTGATAAAAAAATGAGGCAGATAAAGAGAGTGTAAAGCTAAGTTCCAACGAAATCCAAAATAAATTTACTTGGATTGATAGTAGATAAACCAAAACCATAAAATCTTAGTGCATAGTACTGGTATTATAAAATCAGCAATTTTACTATTGGTCAACTTTCTGAGGAAGCACAGGAAGCCCGTAACAAAGATTTGAGACGATTCAGGGATTGATAACACACAAAAGCAGTCGCGTGAAGCCACGAATAGAGATCTTATGAATATGCTGCTTATAACATCGGATCCTTTAGTTAACAGTTTTAGGGAGATACCTAAGAAAAAATTTAAAAGTCTGAGTTCAGAAGTCTTAAATTTACTGTCCCCCGATAATGTTGAGGAGTCAATAAATACCCCAGTTGTTTCAAGCTTTCACAGGAGTGTTGCTGATGCTCATGACTATTCCACAAGTTACTCATCGAATGAAAGTGATGATAGCGAATAATAACATAATTATAAAAGATAACCTACCCTATAACTTTTTGTTGGATCAGGTTTTATTTAATTTAAATCTATTGTCTTTTCTACTTTGTATGATACTTTACTTTTAAGTTTTTGTAATAAGTAATTTTCACATAATTAATTTAATTATTTACATTGTTATTATTATTATTGTAATTCACTTTTACATTCCTGACTGGTACTATAAATAATTTTGTAAAAATTGTAGTGCCAGGATAAATACTCAAATAAATACAAAATATGTATGTACATATGTACAGTCACTCACATAAATAAGTAGACACCCCTTTTGGACAATTCTTACAATTTTCGCTTTCGCAAATTTATTTTAACTAATTTCCCATAAGAAAATTTGTCACGATCTATAACAAAAACTAAATTATATTTAAAAGATGTTTGAAAAATTCGACGAATTTTCATAAAAATTTTATTTTTTTCCCGAATGTTTAGAATTTTTTTAAGTATTGAGATTTGTAGTCCCATTCAATTTAAGTACAATAAAGTAATATTCTTAAGTCCTTTTAATTTTTTTGGATCTATGTCACTTATTCACATGAGTTACCGTATATGAAATAAGCAAATGTATGCATATGAAGTAAAATTTTGGAAAAAATAAAAAAAGAACATATGCCTGAAAAAATGACGTAGTTGTACAAATGACTGCATATGAAACGGAAAATCTCATAAAATATTTTGTCCAGCTAGCTTGTTCTACGCGAAACACTGTGCGCCGTTGAGACGCTAATTGGTGGAGCTGTAGATACAATCAACATATTGACGCCAACATTTCTACATACATGAACCAAACATGGACTTACATATGTATGCACGTATGAAAATTACTCAAGTTGTGTAAGTATTTAAGTAGACGTGAACTCCACAAAAAATTACTTCACTCGGGGAAGAGGTGGTGTTATTGTTTAATATTTACCATCCCACCCAATGATGACGTTTGAGAGGAGCAATCACAATGGAAATTTTTCACAGTCAAACCAAGGGTGGAAACTCTTGAAGAAAAGTGAAAATTCTGTGTGAATCATAAATGTATTACGTAGTATAAAAAAAAATTTCCAGCGAATTATGTTAGCGAAGATGCTTATGAGAATCTACACCAAAATGTTAATAAACTTGAATACAGTACTAGACACAGGGTGGCTCATATGTTTTTGTTTTTTGATGTGTAAACAACTATGTATGCGGCCACCGTGGTGTGATGGTAGCGTGCTCCCGCCTATCATACCGTATGCCCTGGGTTCAACTCCAGGCAAAGCAACATCAAAATTTTAGAAATAAGATTTTCAATTAGAAGAAAATTTTTCTAAGCGGGGTCGCCCCTCGGCAGTGTTTGGCAAGCACTCCGGGTGTATTTCTGCCATGAAAAGCTCTCAGTGAAAACTCATCTGCTTTGCAGATGCCGTTCGGAGTCGGCATAAAACATGTAGGTCCCGTCCGGCCAATTTGTAGGGAAAATCAAGAGGAGCACGTCCGCAAATTGGAAGAGAAGCTCGGCCTTAGATCTCTTCGGAGGTTATCGCGCCTTACATTTATTAGCAACACTAAGGGATACTGTCATCTCTAAGCCGATACTAAGCAGTGACTTGTATGCACATAAACAAATATATGTATGTCCATACAAGCAGCGGAGAGAAACGCACAAACACATGCATATATCTGAGATACTCCCAAAAGTAGACAATCATCGGTGGAAGTATCACTCACATATACACGCGCATATGGCTATGCGAGAAGCTATAATCGTGCATCTGTAGTTATAACTTAGAAATTTATAGCTGGTAAAGAAGTAGTAAATTCTAGAAATAGAAACGCCTAGAAATATGCCAACGAGGAAACCTAAGAGTATAAAAAAAGCACCAGCTGAGGCACGGCGAATCAGTTTGCTTTAAACACGCTATCAGTTGCGAAGTATAAGTGTTATTGTGAAGTATTTTCTAAGTAGTCTAATAAAGATCATTCTGCATTATTGAATATTGGAGTTATTTATAAAACAATTTAGCGATACGAACGTTAGTAGAAGGTGTAAAATAAGTGGAGTTGCACTAAATTCGTTACAATATGTAGAATGTATTCTAGTGCAGTCGTAGTGTGTGGTATTGGTATGCAGAATGAGGATGTAAAAAATGTAAGCGTAAGTTTAGTCACTACACTTTAGCCTAACGTGGGAAGAATGTACGTTATAGAGTTGAGCGAAATCAGACAAGGCAAGGATAGAAAAGGAAAGTAAAAGAAAGAAAAGGAAAGGAAAAGAAAAAATAAAAGGAGAAAGGAAAAAGGAAAAGAAAGAAGATGAAAGAAAAACGAAAAGAAGGGGAGAGAGAAAGAAAGATTAGAAGTCAAAACCAAAGCCGGAAACGGACGGCGTGCTATCAATTTGTTATCGAAGTGTTAACAGTTTGTTATCGATGAGCTATCGGTTTGTTATAGGTGTGTCATCGACGAGGTATAGACAAGTTAGGTTTGGCGGCCGCGTGGTGTGATGGTAGCGTGATCCGCTTACCACACCGAAGATCACGCCCCACGTGCAAAGCAACATCAAAATCTTAAAAACAAGTTTTTTCAATTAGAAGAACATTTTTCTAAGCGGGGTCGCCCCTCAGCAGTGTTTGGCAAGCACTCCGAGTGTATTTCTGCCATGAAAAGCTCTCAGTGAAAACTTATCTGCAGATGCCGTTCGGAGTCGGCATAAACCAAGTAGGTCTCGTTCCCCCAATTTGTAGAAAAAATTATAAGGAGCACGACGCAAATTTCAAGAGAAGCTCGGTCTAAAATCTCTTCGGAGGTTATCGCGCCTTACATTTTTTTATTTATAGCCAAGTTAAAGATTTGTTTTCGAAGTGTTATACATTTAGAAGGAAAAAAGAAAAGTAGGGGAGAGGGAAGGAAAGATTAGAAGTCAAAACCAAAGCCGGAACCGAAATCGTAAACGGACGGCGTGTTATCAATTTGTTATAGTTAACAGTTGTTATCGATGTGCTTTCGTTTTGTTATAGGTGCGTTATCGACGAGGATTAGACAAGTTATAGATTTGTTGTGTTATGAACTTTCTATCGATAGCAAAGGTCGTCGATGATTATTTATCGAAAAGATGTCAATATATTAACAAAAATTTATCGGCAAGTTATCGAATTACTATCAAGAAGTTATCGATATATTTTCGAATAATTATCGATTTATTATCAAAAAATTATGGATTTTTAGTTATCGATATGTTGTAGAGAAGCTGTTGATTTTTAATCAAACATCTATCGATTTGCTGTCGAAAAGCTATGGTTTTTTTTTATCGAAAATTTATTGATTTGTTATCAAAAACATCGATTTGTTATCCATATTTTTTTCAAACATCGTTGTGATATCGAAAAGTTAGCGATTTGTCAACTAAAGGTGATCGATATGTTCCTGAGAAGTTATCGGTTTTGTATCGAAAAGTCATCGGTTTTTTGCAAAAATAATATTGATTTGATATCGAAAAGCTATCGATTTTTTATCGAAGTGTTACCAAGTTATTAACGGCGTAATATCGATTAGTTATCGACGACTCAGTGGTTTGTTATGAAAGAGATAGCGACAAATCTTCGCACGGGTAAAATGAGCCGATGAGAAATCAACTAAAAGTCAATAACCAAACGATAACTGGACCACAATAACAACGATAACGACAAAGCTCTTTTTAGAAAGCTTGAAATTATTTATTTCTGGTAAACCTGCCTCTGTTCTGGTTTAACTTCAATTCCTGGGCAAGCTCTATTTTACTCAAAAACATTGGTTTTCTATACGTCCATGTGTATGTGTACAGATCGAGCTTCACAAGTTCTTGGTACTCACGGCGTCCCTTTTGGTAATCATATGTTATTTGGACAGTTAAGAACGAGTTTACTTTACAAATTTAAATCTTAATAGACAAGGCCAAAAAGTGGAGTCACCAGTAAAATGCACAAGCTTAGCTCAATAATGCCGGCAGGTTGAGCATTCTATCGGACATGCCAAAGTTTTCAAAACTTAAAGCCCCGACGGAAAAGCAACGCTGATATTGAAGCGGCACCTTTGGAAAGTTCGAAAGAGTGGTCCCGTTGCTTAAATCGGAAATCAGGGCGAGTGATGGTTTGCTAATTTACTCTTTTCTCTGGTAACGAAGTTTGTTGGGAACTTTCTTCCACCTTACCTTACCAATCCTGCACCTTGAGATCTTTGATGACGTTTGCAATGAACTACTTTAGAATCAAACTTTTCTGGGTGTCGGAGTAGGCAAATGCGAATCATATGTGGTTGCTTTTCCCAAAAATATTCAAAATATAAAAAATGTTCATTCTCAAATAGAACTACATACAATTTGGTGCACCCTTTTTACATAAAAAACATAAACATACGAATGTAAATTACTTTTAAAAACATGCAATGGGAAAATTGAAAAATAAATACTTGACGCTGCAATTTATTTTTATTTGGAAAAAAATCTCAACACCATCAGCTGCTGTTTCAAGTATTAAATGCAGTTGAAATTGCAGATTTCCTTTTAAGTTTGCAGAGTCGAGTGTCGACGACTGGAAAAAAAGGAACATGGGTGAGAAATCGTTATTGCTTAAATGAAAACAGATGCCGTTGTTAAAAGTAAAAGTGATTGTGATGGCATCTTATTACCGCCGACATTCTGCGGCACATTCGACATACAAAGAAATAATATATCTGAGATTTCATGTGCTGAGGTAAGTAAATACTAAAAGCGCAAAGAGGGGGTAGATAATGCATAAAGATCATTGCATTACATGAAACGCATTGCAAGTGCAGACAACAATGACTAGGGTGCATTGACACAGACACTGATGTGTTTACTTAGTTTATTGGCGTAGTTTAAATACAAATAAAGGGTGACACAAAAAGAGGGGAACTAATTTTACACTCTTCATCTCTGGCAGTAGGTATTCATGATACAATACTGAAAATTAGTATAGAGTGGGCCCTACCCAAACTTCATATATGATGAATTTCATATAAAAAACCGATATGCGTTGAACCCGACCCCCTCAGATTTTGATGAAATTTTGCATAGAGGTACACTTTACCTATATATACCAGTGATAAAGGTTTTTCGCCGTTTGAATTAGGTTTTTGTTTGCCATGCTATAATTCCGAGCGCCTCTTTTTAAAGCCCCACCTATACCATCACATGCTGATTTTCCATGGCTGGTGGCGTAAAAGTACCACTCAGCGAATATATCGAAATCAACTTTATGATGACATAAATAAATTAAGTTGTATTTGTTTTTGTGATTTTGTTCTCACATCAATTGCCTGTGCTTTGTTCTTTTTCCATATAGCAATTTTGAGGAGGTCGAATAAACAGGTCTGAAGCGGTGTTTGTTTGTTTTCTTATTATATCTCCTGAAAAATATTTACTTTTCACTGGGGTCCAAGCTATGTTCAAAATTGTATGTACAAATATTATATTAAATCTAAAAAATAAAAAATTAAAAATTGTTTCCAGTGTAATAAAAATTTTTACAGTATACATTTTCGAAAGCCGATTTGAATACCATTCCAATGGTACCAAGATCTTGGAAATCGGTTGAGCCATTCCGTAGTAATCACAGCTCAAAAGTACCATGATAACAAAATATAAAGAGATGCATTTACCTAAAAATTAAAAAAAAAGAAAAAATACGCCATTTTAGTTTTTGGATATAACATATAATATTAAATAAGCCTTTCTAAAAAAAAATTCTTTTATTTTAAAACGCTTGGCCTTTGAAGTTTTTTCAAAGTTAATTTTTTGTTTGTTTTTTTTGGCCTTTAGTTTGTAAAAATGTTTGTAAATTGTCGAGCTCGAGGCCATACAATATTAAATAACAACAAAGAAAACTGTTTATTTGTATATGTTATATATTGTCGTTTTTATTTATCGATATTTCGACTTCAATTAGAAGTCATCTTCAGAAATCGTTGGATGTACCTTGATGTTTTCTTTGTTTGTTATTTAATATTGTATGGCCTCGAGCTCGACAATTTACAAACGTTTTTTTCAAAGTTTAAAAATATATTTTTGATCCGAATACCTTTCTAATGGTACCAAGATTTTTGAAATCGGTGAGCCGTTCTGTAGTTATCACAGCTCAAAATTACCTATTACCGTAATTTTTTAATCATTTTTCTCAACTTTGACACCTTGCCACGCCAACAATTTTTCAAAAATGGAATTTCTAAAAATGAGGTTGTGCTTGTATAGATGAAGTGTACCTCTATGCAAAATTTCATCAAAATCTGAGGGGGTCGGTTCAAAATGTGCCTTTTTTATAAGTTTTGATATGAAATTCATCATATGTAACTTTAAACTAATTTTCAGTATTCCATAATGTATACCTACTTCCAGAAATATAGAATGTGAGCTGATGGTGCTGAATCTTTGCTTGATGACAGCAAGAGCTTCGTTGTGTTCTCCTTCACAACCTAACGGACCTTCTTTGCTTCTTTTTAAGTTTGGAGTAAGCAGAACTTACGGCGTGGATGTTATGTCGATGATATCAACGTCGTCAGCATACACAAGTAATTGCGCTTTTATAGAATATTTTTTCAGTGCGCTATTATTTTTTATCTAGAAATCGCACGATAGGGTGTCATCCTGTATGTAGCCTCGTTTAGTTTCGAACAGCTCGGAGAGGTCCTTCCAAATTCTTACTGAGCTGATGATTATTCAGCAGCGATTATTCGATTAATCGACAACGAGCAATTATTTGAATAATAGAGGATGTACGATTATTCGATTTAACTAATCGAATCTGAACATCAAATGTTAAAGCGTTCGAATAATTGGAATATTCGCCCAATTTGCGGCGTTCAAAAATCAAGAGCATAAAAAGCAAAGAGTCAAAACCATTGCCGTGTGTTCGATAATGTTAAGGGGACCCATCTAGGGCAATTATTGAAGACTCGCGGCAGTGGTTAAATACCTGGCTACAAAATGGGTTGTGCTGAATAGCGAAGGCACGCACCTCTGTTGGTCATAGTGTATAACCTATAGCTGAATCGGTTGCGATGAATCGGTCGCAGCGGTGTAGAATAGTGTAGATATATAATGCATACTGAAGTACTAATTTTCTGCGCAACAATTTTAGTGAACATAAACATATACACTTGGCAGTCCATATAAAGTTTAAGTGTATATGTTTATACATGTAAAAAATACAACTAATAACATAAACACAATACAACTTCGGCACACTTCGAAAAAGCTTTTAATTTTACAAGAACTCAACAAAACCGATTTAGCTTATCAATTTATGCATTGAATTGATTTCAATCATATAAATTTAATATTTTTTTACTTTTACTTTTATTAATGCTTGCATTGTTTATTTGTTTTCATTCAGACTAGAAATATACAATTATTCATTAATTTCATTAAAATAAAAATTGTAAATTGCAAAAAAAGCACAAACAACGACCATCGAAACGGCCAAAAGCCAGATCAGCGTGCAAGCCAACAGTTCATTATAAAATTATCAACACAATATTTCCAGCTGCATTCACAGCATTATTGGCGTGCGGTTATGTTGTTGCTGTGGCATTATTTAAGCTCAAGCTTAGCATAAACTCAATACACAACTTACACAACTATTCTTTTTTTTTAATTTTGTTTTTATGTTTTGCTTAGCATTTCAATTCGCTGTTAACTAATTCACGTAATCTGCGCGCATGCGCATGTGAACCGTCATTTGGTGTGAGTGACTCTTGTCACACAAATTAAAGAGCTATGTACGATGTGATGATTCATTGGTTTACAAACTTTTGGGTTAGCTGACTGACATTTGAGCTTGTCGAGTGTGTCAATGGCTTACGGCACCATTGCCCACAAAAGCATAAAAAAGAACTGGTGAATGCAAAAACGCTACAAGAAGAGGAAGCCTACATTACCAACCCCACCTCGTTTACTCACACATATTTCTTTATTTGTTTAGCGCCAAGGTTTCGGGTAGCGCTACCGGTGTGATAATCCTTTGCCGAATATGAATATGCTCGGGCGCCAATATTATAAGGTGGTATTACAATGGTCGTCTTACTTTCTTATTTTTCATTAAAATGAAACCGGCATTAGTAAATTATGGTCAACTCTGGCCTTGTCACATCAGGATAATTTAAGTGACAAAATATCTATCGGTTTGGCTATAAAGTTTTTTCGGACCAAGAGAGATATGTGAACACCTTTTGCGGCCAATTTGTAATGCGTTCTTCGGTTGACAATATCAAATGGCGCGCCACAAGAAAGGCGCATAATTACAAAAACAACGTTGCGTTTATTGTCATCGGCGGCGGAGAGGTTCATGAAGCCATCAAACAGGCGAATCCATCCAAAGCAGTAGGCCTTGACGGCAATCAACGGCTATAAAGTAAAAATTTTTAATGAGTACTCTGCCGATGCTCGATGAGAGAGCCCATTAAAGCAATCTCGAGGGCAAACTGTGTCAATAAGCGCACTTTCTTCCATGCACAGAGGAGTGTGCGTATCTTGGCTCATAGCATTGATACCGGCCAAGACGCTCGTTTGAAGTTTGTAACGTAGCGTACAATAACGTAACCCCCTGTTTTTCCTTATCCACTTAAACCTGAACCT
>JARSSU010032639.1:0-16109 GCA_029619165.1 Eurosta solidaginis
ATCCGTTCGAGATCCCGTCAGGGTCATTTCGGGACTATTTCGGGATAATTTTTCGATGGTTTTCGGGATCCGTCCGGGAGCCCGTCTGGGTCACTTTTTCAGGGATAATACGGGATCATTTGGGGACCCTTAAGGCATCACTTCTGGATGGATTTCGGCATCTGTACGGGAACCCTTCAGGGTAATTTCGGGACTATTTCGGGATCATTTCGAGACCCATTAGGGGGCATTTCATGACTTTTTCTGTATTATTTCGGGATCATTTGGGGACCCCTCCAGCATCAATTGATGGTTTGCCGGATCCATCAGGGTAATTTCGGGACCCTTTTGGGATTTGGGGACCCTCCCGGGGGTATTTTGGGATCCGTCCGGGATGTCGTTGGAGTCATTTCGAGATTTTTTGGGGATAGTTTTGGGACCCTTCCGGGATCATTTCTGGATACGTGCGGGATCCCATCGGGGTCATTTCCGGACTAATTCGCGACTAATACGGGATCATTTGGGGACCCTTTCACCCCTTTCTGGATGGTTTTCGGGATCCGTCCGAGATCTCGTCAGGGTCATTTCGGGACTATTTGGGTATCATTTGGGAACCTATCGGGCATCATTTCTGGATAGTTTCCGGGATCGCTCGAGGATCCCTTCAGGGCCATTTCGGGACTAATTCGGGATCATTTTGGGGTACCTACCGGCATCTTTTCTGGATGGTTTTCGGTATTTGTCCGGGTTCCCGATGGGGTCATTTCGGGACTATTTCGGGATCATTTGGGGTTACCTACCGGCATCATGTCTGGTTGGGTTTTCGGGATCCGTTAGGGATCCCATCGGGGTCATTTCGGGACTTTTTCGGGATCTTTTGGGGTCCCTTCCGGCATCATTTCTGGAAGGTTTTCGGGTTCCGTCCAGGATCCCGTCGGGGTTATTTCGGGACTTTTTCGGGATCATTTGGGGTACCTTCCGGCATCAATTCTAGATAGTTTTGGGTATCCGTCCGGGATCCCGTCGGGGTCATTTCGGGACTTCTTCGCGCCTAATACGGGATCATTTGGGGAACCCTTTCGCCATCATTTCTGGATGGTTTTCGGGATCCGTCTGGGATTCCGTCATCGTAATTTCGGGACTATTTGGGGATCATTTGTGGTCCCCTACGGCATCATTTCTGGAAGGTTTTCGGGATCCGTTAGGGATCCCATCGGGGTAATTTCGGGAATTTTTCGGAATCACTTGGGGTCCCTTCCGGCATCATTTCTTGAAGGATTTTCGTGATCCGTTCAGGATCCCGTCAGGGTCATTTCAGGACTTTTTCGGGATCATTTGGAGTACCTTCCGGCACCATTTCTAGATGGTTTTGGGTAACCGTCCGGGATCCCGTCGGGGTCATTTCGGAACTTTTTCGCGACTAATACGAGATCATTTGGGGACCCTTACGCCATCATTTCTGAATAGTTTTAGGGATCCCGATCCCGACGGGTCATTTCGGGACTATTTCGGGATCATTTGGGGTACCTACCGGCATCATTTCTGGTTGGTTTTTTGGATCCGTCCGGGATGCCATCGTGGTCATTTCGGGACTATTTCGGGATAATTTGTGGTACCTACCGGCATCATTTCTGGATGGTTTTCGGGATCCGTACGGGATCCCGTCAGGTTCATTTCGGGACTTTTTCGGGATCATTTAAGCATGGTTTTCATGATCCGTCCGAGATCCCATCAGGTTAATTTCTGGACTTTTCCGAGGCTATTTCAGGATCATTTTGGGACCCTTCCAAGATATTTCCTGGATGGATTTCGGGATCTGTCCGTGATCCCGTCAGGGTCATTTAGGGATCTGTTCGAGATCCCGTCAGTGTCATTTCTGGACTTCTTCGGGACTATTTCGGGATAATTTTTTGATGGTTTTCGGGATCCGTCCGGGAGCCCGTCTGGGTCATTTCGGAACTTTTTCAGGGCTAATATGGGATCATTTGCGGACCCTTCCGGCATCACTTCTGGATGGATTTCGGGAACTGTACGGGAACCCATCAGGGTAAATTCAAGACTTTTCGGACTATTTCGGGATCATTTGGGGACCCTCCCGGAATTGAGATGATTTGCCTGATCCATCAGGGTGATTTGGGGACCCTTCCGGGGTCATTTCTGGATCCGTCCGGGATGCCATAGGAGTAATTTCGAGACTTTTTTGTTACTTTTTCGGGATAGTGTTGGGACCTTCCGGGATCATTTCTGGATCCGTGCCTGAACCCATCGGGGTTATTTCCGGACTATTTCGTGATCATTTTGGGACCCTTCTGGAATCATTTCTGTATGGTTTTCGCGATACGTCGTGGGTCCCCTCGGGGTCATTTCGGAACTTTTTCTGGACTATGTCGTGATATTTTATTAACCCTTCTTGGATATTTTCTGGATGGTTTTTGAGATCCGTCCGGGAGCCCGTCAGGGCCATTTCGGAACTTTTTCGGGACTACTTTGGGATCATTTTTGTACCCTTCGGGGATCATTTCTGTGTGGTTCTCTGGATAAGTCTAGAATCGTGTCATTGTAATTTGGAGTTTTTTTGGGTCTATTCCGGGAACTTTTGAAGACCCTTTGGGGGCATTTCTGGATGGTTTTAGGAATCCGTCCGCGATAGCGTCGGGGTCATTTCGTTGCTTTTTATGGATTATTTCGGGATCATTTTGGGATCCTATAAGATTATCAGCTCATTTAGTTCTTTTTTAATCAATTACAAATATAAAATGCATTACACAGAAACAAAATTTTAAACAGATAACTTAATAAGCAGGCTAACGTGAATAATCCATATATTTCATTTTCTCCGTGCGGACGGGGCCGCGGGTAAAGGCTAGTATATATATATTTTCGAAATTTCAGCCCCAGTTTAACAGCTAGAAGCTTCAAATTTCACCGAATGCTTACGTATATAGCATATATTGTTGTCTGAAAAAATCATAGAGATCGGTTGTATAAATAGTATATATCCCCCACAACCGATTGTTCAGATAAGAAACTTTTCGCAATTTCTACCCCATTTTAACAGCTATAAGCTTCAAATTTCACCGATTGCTTACGTATAAAGTATATATATATGATGGTATATATAGTATATATATATAGTATATATATATTTTTTTTTGCAATTTCAGCCCCATTTTAACAGCTAGAAACTTCAAATTTCACCAAATGCTTACGTATATAACATATATTGTTGTCTGAAAAAATCATAGAGATCGGTGGTATATATAGTATATATCTCATACAACCCATTGTTCAGATAAGAAACTTTGCGCAATTTCTGCCCCGTTTTAACAGCTAGAAGCTTCAAATTTCACCAAATGCTTACGTATATAGCATACACTGTTGTCTGAAAAAATCATAGAGATCGGTGGTATATATATTATATACCCCATATGAACTGTAATTTTTGCCCCTTTTTTACGGCTATACGCTTCATAATTCATCAAATTTCATCAAATAGTTACGTTCACGTCATATATTTTTGAAATACGTGATTCGTAGTCATAGTTTTTACATGCAAAAAACGTGAATATTTACATCCTCACACAAGTACCTCCTATTTTTATACCTTTCATGAAAATGAAATGGTATATTAATTTCGTCACGAAACCCAAATTTGTTGGTACTTAAAGGAAAATAGATAGCCCACCATTAAGTATACCGAAATAATCCGGATGAAGAGCTGATTGATTTAGCATGTCCGCCTGTCCGTCTGTCTGTTTGTATGCAAACTAGTCCCTCAATTTTTGAGATATCTTGATAAAATTTGGTGAGCGGATGTATTTGGTTGTCCGATAAGACATTTGTCGGAACCGGCCGGATCGGACCACTATAGCATATATTCTCCTTACAACCGATTTTTCAGAAAAAGAGGATTTTTGTCATATCTTCCTCAATTTAACAGATTGAAGCTTCAAACTTCACCATATACTTTCGTATATTACACATATTGCTGTCTGAAAAAATTGATGAGATCGGTCGCATATATAGTATATATCCCCCACAACCGATTGTTCAGATAAGAAACTTTTCGTAATAAGTGCCCTATTTTGAGACGCTAGAGGCTTCAAATTTCAGCGAATGCTTACGTATATAGAATATATTGTTGTCTGATGAATTCATAAAGATCAGTGGTATATATAGTATATATATGGTGGTATATATAGTATATATATATATTTTCGCAATTTCAGCCCCATTGTAACAGCTAGAAGCTTCAATTTCACCGAATGCTTACGTATATAGCATATATTGTTGTCTGAAAAAATCATATAGATCGGTTGTATATATAGTATATATCTCATACAACCGATTGTTCAGATAAGAAACTTTTCGCAATTTCTAACCCATTTTAACAGCTATAAGCTTCAAATTTCACCGATTGCTTACGTATATAGTATCTATATGTGTTGTGTAAAAAATCATAGAGATCGGTGATATATATAATATATATATGATATTATATATAGTATTTATATAGTATATGTTATTTTTTTGCAATTTCAGCCCCATTTTAACAGCTAGAAGCTTCAAATTTCACCAAATGCTTACGTGTATAGCATATATTGTTGTCTGAAAAAATCATTGAGATCGGTGGTATATATGTTATATACCCCATATAAACTGTCATTTTGTCCCTTTTTTACGGCTAGAAAGCTTCAAAATTCATCAGATTTCATCAAATAGTTACGTTCACGTCATATATTTTTGAAATACGTGATTCGTAGTCATAGTTTTTTACATGCAGACCACAAAAAACGTCACACAAAGTACCTACCTATTTTTATACTCAGTTGAGCAGAGCTCACAGAGTATATTAACTTTGATTGGATAACGGTTGGTTGTACAGGTATAAAGGAATCGAGATAGATATAGACTTCCATATATCAAAATCATCAGTATCGAAAAAAATTCGATTGAGCCATGTCCGTCCGTCCGTCCGTCCGTTAACACGATAACTTGAGTAAATTTTGAGGTATCTTGATGAAATTTGGTATGTAGGTTCCTGGGCACTCATCTCAGATCGCTATTTAAATGAACGATATCGGACTATAACCACGCCCACTTTTTCGATATCGAAAATTTCGAAAAATCGAAAAAGTGCGATAATTCATTACCAAATACGGATAAAGCGATGAAACTTGGTAGGTGAGTTGAACTTATGACGCAGAATAGAAAACTAGTAAAATTTTGGACAATGGGCGTGGCACCGCCCACTTTTAAAAGAAGGTAATTTAGAAGTTTTGCAAGCTGTAATTTGGCAGTCGTTGAAGATATCATGATGAAATTTGGCAGGAACGTTACTCTTATTACTATACGTGTGCTTAATAAAAATTAGCAAAATCGGAGAACGACACGCCCACTTTAAAAAAATTTTTTTAAAGTCAAATTTTAAAAAAAAGTTAATATCTTTACAGTATATAAGTAAATTATGTCAACATTCAACTCCAGTAATGATATGGTGCAACAAAATACAAAAATAAAAGAAATTTCAAAATGGGCGTGGCTCCGCCCTTTTTCATTTAATTTGTCTAGGATACTTTTAATGCCATAAGTCGAACAAAACATTTACCAATCCTTGTGAAATTTGGTAGAGGCTTAGATTCTAGGACGATAACTATTTTCTGTGAAAAAGGGCGAAATCGGTTGAAGCCACGCCCAGTTTTTATACACAGTCGGCCGTCTGTCCTTCCGCTCGGCCGTTAACACGATAACTTGAGCAAAAATCGATATATCTTTACTAAACTCAGTTCACGTACTTATCTGAACTCACTTGTATTGTGTAAAAAATGGCCGAAATCCGACTATGACCACGCCCACTTTTTCGATATCGAAAATTACTAAAAATGCAAAAAAATGCCATAATTATATACCAAATACGAAAAAGGGATGAAACATGGTATTTGGATTGGTATATTGACGCAAAATATAACTTTAGAAAAAACTTTGTAAAATGGGTGTGACACCTACCATATTAAGTAGAAGAAATGAAAAAGTTTTGCAGGGCGAAATCAAAAGCCATTGGAATCTTGGAAGGATACTGTTCGTGGTATTACATATATAAATAAATTAGCGGTACCCGACAGATGATGTTCTGGGTCACCCTGGTCCACATTTTGGTCGATATCTCGAAAACGCCTTCACATATACAACTACACCACTCCCTTTTAAAACCCCTATTAATACCTTTAATTTGATACCCATTTCGTACAAACATATTCTAGTGTCACCCCTGGTCCACCTTTATGGCGATGTCTCGAAAAAGCGTCCACCTATAGAACTAAGGACCACTCCCTTTTAAAATACTCATTATCGCCTTTCGTTTGATACCCATATCGTACAAACAAATTCTAGAATCACCCCTGGTCCACCTTTATGGCGATATCTCGAAAAGGCGTCCACCTATAGAACTAAGGCCCATTCCCTATTAAAATACTCATTAACACCTTTCATTTGATACCCATATCATACAAACAATTCTAGAATCAGCCCTGGTCGACCTTTATGGCGATATCTCGAAAAGGCGTCCACCTATAGAACTAAGGCCCACTTCCTTTTAAAATACACATTAAAACTTTTCATTTGATATCCATATTGTACAAACGCATTCTAGAGTCACCCCTGTCCACGTTTATGTTGATATCCCGAAAAGGCGTCCACCTATAGAACTAAGACACACTCCCTTTTAAAATACTCATTAACACCTTTCATTTGATACCCACATCGTACAAACAAATTCTAGAGTCACCCCTAGTCCACCTTTATGGCGATATCTAGAAAAGGCGTCCACCTATAGAACTAAGACCCACTCCCTTTTATAACACTCATTAACACCTTTCATTTGATACCCATATCGTACAAACGCATTCTAGAGTCACCCCTGGTCCACCTTCATGGCGATATCTCGAAAAGGCGTCCAACTAAAGAACTTAGGCCCACTCGCTTTTAAAATACTCATTTACACTTTCATTTGATACCCATATCAAACAAACAAATTCTAGAGTCAGCCCTCGTCCACCGTTATGGCTATATCCCTAATGGCGTCCATTTATAGAACTATGGCCCACTCCCTCTTAAAATACTCTTTAATACCTTCCATGTGATACACATGTCATATAATCACATTCCAGGGTTACCCTAGGTTCATTTTACTACGAAGTGATTTTCCCTTATTTTGTCTCCATAGCTCTCAACTTAGTATGTAATGTTCGGTTACACCCGAACTTAGCCCTCCTTACGTGTTATTTATCGGTGGTATATATGTTATATACCCCATATAAACTGTAATTTTGCCCCTTTTTTACGGCTAAAAGCTTCAAAATTCATCAAATTTCATCAAATAGTTACGTTTACGTCATAAGTTTATGAAATACGTGATTCGTAGTCATAGTTTCTACATGCAGACCACAAAAAACGTGAAGCTTTGCATCCTCACACAAAGTACCTACCTATTTGTATACCTTTCATGAAAACGAAATGGTATATTAATTTCGTCACGAAAGCCAAAATTGTAAGACCTTAAAGCAAAATATATAAGCCCACCATTAAGTATACGAAATAATCAGGATGAAGAGCTGAGTTGATTTAGCCATGCCCGTCTGTCCGTCTGTTCGTCTGTCTGTTTGTATGCAAACTAGTCCCACCATTTTTGAGATATCTTGATAAAATTTGGTGAGCGGGTGTATTTGGGTGTCCGATTGGACATTTGTCGGAACCGGCCGGATCGGACCACTATAGCATATATTCTCTTTACAACCAATTTTTCAGAAAAAGAGGATTTTTGTCATATCTTCTTCAATTTAACAGATTGGAGCTTCAAACTTCACCATATACTTTCGTATATTGCACATATTGTTGTCTGAAAAAATTGATGAGATCGGTCGTATATATAGTATATATCCCCCACAACCGATTGTTCAGATAAGAAACTTTTCGCAATTTCTACCCCATTTTAACAGCTATAAGGTTCAAATTTCACCGATTGCTTACGTATATAGTATGTATTGTTGTGTAAAAAAATCATAGAGATCGGTGATATATATAATATATATATGATGGTATATATAGTATATATATATAGTATATATATTTTTTTTTGCGATTTCGGCCCCATTTTAACAGCTAGAAGCTTCAAATTTCACCAAATGCTTACGTGTATAGCATATATTGATGTCTGAAAAAATCATTGAGATCGGTGGTATACATAGTATATGTCTCATACAACCGATTGTTCAGATAAGAAACTTTGCGCAATTTCTGCCCCGTTTTAACAGCTAGAAACTTCAAATTTCACAAAATGCTTACGTATATAGCATATATTGTTGTCTGAAAAAATCATAGAGATCGGTTGTATATATGTGGCAATTACATTCCCACTAATTCCCATATTCACCTTATAGTTAGTGAAGTAAATGTAAATACATATTTATAATTAACTCTCAACCTATGATGCATTTTGTTGTTGCGCATAGTGGTTTGCGAGAACAACGAACATAATAGAAATATCAATAAGCTAACTCGTCTTTAGGTACATACTATTTTGAGTAGTATGATATTATCTCGCGACGGGTGCAGTTAAATGTTATAATAGTAAATATATAAATTAATATATATTAATAAATATTATACCTAAGAAAACCAAATTGCTTTAACGGAATAATTTATTTATAAACGCTACATTGGTGACCCGCGACTTACACGCTTAAATAAAGTAAAATTAGACTTTTATTCGTTGAAAGTGCGACTAACAAAAAATACAAAAAACAGTTTTTCCCAAATGGGAAGCGCATAAAATTATTGTTTACACAAACATACATTCCTTTCAACGAAATTGAATAGTAGCAACGTAAGCACTTATTTTAAGTGCCGGATAAAGATTTACCAAAATCACAAAATTATTATAAAGTGCTAGAACGGTACAATTTAATTTTATTCTTTTGTGACCACCGTTAGGTAAAATATCGCCTGACAAAAATTTTTCTGCATTAGAAAGCGGTCGAATTCTCCAGCGGTAAATCCATATGCAAACACTAACAACATTATAGTTGAAGTCACACCATACACACATATATTTTTTTTCTTGTTTCGTGTTGGTAATATAACTTCATTATGACTAAAGAAGACGAAGACGTCAAGCCTTTGATAATCAATGCTCTTAAAGCACCAACATTTAACCCGAAGCGAGTGAGTTTGTGGTTTGCACAACTTGAGGCTCAATTCGCAATACACGCAATTGTGAAAGAAAAAGATAAGTTCCATCATGCCGTCTCGTTTATAGACACCGAATACGCGCAAGAAGTTGAAACTCTCATCATCAGCCCACCACAAACGAACCCATATACCGAGCTTAAAACTACGCTAATACAGTGCTTCTCAAAATCTGAGGAAGCAAAATTGCGTCAATTGCTAGACGGAGAGGCTATCGGCGACCGATCGCCATCCCAATTTCTACGCCATCTTAAAGCCCTTGCACCCAAAGTTGACGAAGCTGTTCTGAAAACAAGATGGCTGGCAAACTTGCCTAAGAAAACTCAAGAGTTTCTCGCCATTTCTCCCCAAGGGACACAACTGGAATCATTAGCTAAAACCGCTGACAAGTTGCACGAAATGTTTCAGGTAACACATACGGAGGCCATTACGTCATCCACAAATGCGATGCAGACGCAAGAGCTCGAGAAGCAAATAAGTGCTCTTACCAAACGTTTCGATCAACTCAGCGGTGAACTGCGTAAGCGAGGCCGATCCAAATCGCGCGGCCGAAGCAACAAATCATACAATAGGTCCAAATCTCGTGGTACAATAAAGGATGGTATTTGCTATTTTCACCGAAAATTTGGCAAAGATGCGTACAAGTGTTCAAAAGGCTGCAAGTTCGTGGGAAAAGAGAGCGGGAGTCACTAGTGGCGGATTGCGACTCCTTAGCCTCTTCTAACCGCCTGTTCGTCACAGATTTGACCACAAATACACCATATCTCGTGGATTCCGGTTCAGATCTATCAGTTTTCCCATATAAGCAGTTGAAATTCAAGCCTGAATCAGTAGGATACCAACTATATGCAGCGAATGGTTCACTAATAGAGACTTATGGATGTATTACAATCTCTCTAAACTTAGGCTTGCGTCGCGAATTCACTTGGAGGTTTGTTATTGCCGACGTCACGCGACCCATCATTGGTGCCGATTTTTTAAGTTATTTTAATTTGTTAATCGACCTCAAAAGCAAAAAACTATGCGACGGAGCCACTGGCTTGCACGCGAGCGTTAACTCTATACGCACAAGTGTTGAATGCATTAAAATCATTTCCGAGGGCAACACGAAATACCATAAGTTGCTTCAAAGCTACCCGAATATCGTACGGCCAGAAGGTGTCTCTTCCTCAAAGAAGCATTCTACGATGCACCATATAAAAACAACACCCGGTCCTCCTGTGACTTGTAAGGCGCGACGTTTAGCACCAAACAAATTAAAAATAGCGCAAGACGAATTTCGAAAAATGGTGCAACTCGGTATAGCTCGACCTTCAAGCAGCCCATGGGCGTCACCATTGCATTTAGTCCCCAAGAAAACTGGTGACTGGCGACCCTGCGGCGATTATCGCTCACTTAATGCGCGTACAATCCCTGATAACTACCCAGTCAGGCTGCTAGACGACTTTACAGCGACACTACACGGGAAAACAGTATTTTCCGTATTAGATCTGGTCCGTGCATTTAACCAGATACCGGTCGCCGATGACGATGTAGAGAAAACAGCTATTATCACCCCATTCGGCTTATTCGAATTTCCATACATGACGTTTGGTCTTCGAAATGCCGCCCAGACGTTCCAGCGTTTTATTGACGAGGCGACACGAGACCTACAATTCGTTTTTCCCTACGTGGACGATCTGCTCGTCGCATCAGAAAATGAAGAAACACACCTTGAGCACCTTAAACTACTATTTCAACGTCTGCAAGACTATGGTCTTGTAATAAACGTGGCGAAGTCCGTTTTCGGCCAACATGAAGTGAAATTTTTAGGCCATAATATTAGCGCCAGAGGTATCAAGCCGTTACCAGACAGAGTTGAGGCCATCACTAATTTGAAATTCCCAACTACAATTGCTGTTTTGCGTGGCTTCCTGGGAACCATAAATTTTTACCGAAAATTCATTCGAAACGCGGCAGAAATTCTTGCTCCTTTAAACAAATTACTGGAAGGTCCAAAAGTAAAAGGTTCGACGCCGATAACAATAACAACGGAGCTACAACTAGCTTACGATAACGCAAAACAAGCGTTAGCAAACGCAACTTTACTGGCACACCCGAATTCTGATGCACTCTGGGCCATATTCTGCGACGCATCAAACACAGCCATTGGCGCGGTACTCCAACAACTGGTCAACGGAGAATGGCAGCCGCTAGCTTTCTTTAGCAGAAAACTACAGCCTTCGATACAAAAATTGTCGACGTATGATCGGGAGCTTCACGCGATTTACGAAGCTGTACGCCACTTCCGGCATATTTTCGAAGGTAAGCATGTTGCAATTTATACTGACCACAAGCCTCTGCTCCATGCCTTTCAACAGCGTACCGATAGAGCATCGCCATGGCAATTTCGTCGTTTAGACTTCGTTGGGCAGTTCACGAGTGATTTCAGACATATATCTGGGCCCGAATTACCTATTCCGTGAACTGAACACTCGTCTCTTAAAAGTACTTATTTGGTATTACGAGATACGTGAACGAATAGCTGCTATCGAAATTCGGTATTATGTGTTCAGTGAACGTACACAACAAATCGTAAACGTCAAAGAATTTCATACGATAGCAAAAAGACCTTCGAGTGCATTTAAAATTGGTTGTAGTTTGAAAATTAAACCAATTAATTTATAGTTCTTACGTTTTAAATTTGTTTTTAAAAAGTAAAGTGATCTTTGCACAACTAAAAAGGAAAATTTAATCAAACTGTGAGCAATCTACAATTATAAAAAGGAAAATTTCGAGATTAATAATGTAAGTAAATAAATATAAAATAAGTAAAAGTATTTATAATTATATATTTTAGATCCATGATCGCGAATCTGTAAACGGAAGCAGACAAATTTGCCTTTGAGATTAACAGAAGTTGTTCTATTATTTTAATGGTGAATGTGTCATGCTGCCGTATAGAATTGGACTAAAATTCCATTCGTGCACCATTAACGATTTCGGACAATATTACTTTATTGAATTCATTAGGTTTAAGTAAATTAAAATTGGTTCGAGCAAAAACTAGAAGTATCAGTAAAATGAAAACTTTAGTTTTGGCAACTAGGAGGAACTCTCTTCCACCTCTTTTTTATATTTATTATTAATTGTGCACTCATCACTAGAATTACCTGTCTTAATTTTTATTTATTTATTTAAGTTCAGTCTACAGAATTTAATTTTTACAGACTAGATATAGTACGCAGTTAATCAATTAAAAATAGTGTATAATTTTAATTTAAATAAACTTATACTATCATTAAACGCAATAACGCTTGCATAGGTATTGCATAATCTAACGCTCCTAGCAATCGGCTCGTTGATGGCGTAATTAGTAGAGTGGAATGTGTCTACCAATAAGCGATTATTTCTTAAGTTACGAGGCGGGTCATATAAATTGACCAAATTAGATAAGTCGTCACAGTGTATGTTATTATTAATGACATTATAAATAAAAAGTATTGAGAAGTATATTCTCCTATCATATAGGGACTGCAAGCCCATTAGTTTCCGTCTACCAATATAAGAAGGAAGATTACCTTGCCACGGTAACTTTCTTAGAGCAAATTTCGTGAAAACTTTTTGAACTCTTTCGATTTTGTTTGAGTGGGTTTCATAGTATGGGCACCATATTAGAGAACAATACTCTAGTCTGCTTCGAACAAGAATGAATATTGCTATGAGAGCTTGGCTTAGCAGAAGAATGGCTCTCTGTGACAGCCATACCAGATGAACCATTTGACGGGAGATTAGTGATTTGCAACGTTGCTGATTTCGGTTCAATAACCTTCGCCTTAGAGAGCGTCACCATGGCGCCGTCTACAGTAAGAGAATCATTATTGTCCTCTTGCTGGCACTCACCGCAATTAAACAATTTCAAAAATGTGTCTAATGCACTGATATTTCTAAGAGCTTTATGGATTTTTGATTGAGAGAACACAATGGCACAATTGTCACATCTAAACATTATATTTTTATTGTTTTTGAATAAATTTAAAGAACTTGCCGATATGTTTGCACATTTTAAATGAGTTTTAGACTTGCAAAAACCACATTGAAATGGTTATCTTGCAAACACTGTGTATTACATTTTAGACACGTTTTCACTGTAAACAAAACCTTTAAAATGCGAAAATAGAAAAAGACTCAGAGCGCGAAAGAACACGTCCGTTTGCTACGCATACCAGATACATAAAAAAAAACAGCAAGCACTTCTTTTCCCCTTTTTTCCTTTTGAAAGTTGCTTAGGAATTTATTCCACAATGTAAGTAAAAAATTTTTCTTATTTACAATTAGAATATCACATTTAACTGTCAAAATATCTATTACAAATCACCATTCAATCTATTACTGCCTGTCATAAATTACGATACGTTACTGAACGTATCTCATAATACCAATATTGCCATTCGTACGATCAGTCACGTAATCTTTATTCGTTCGATTGCAGTTTCGATCACGGAATATGTAATTCGAGCCCTGGCCGTGAGAACATCGTAGCAGACACTCTGTCCCGAGTTGAAACAATTTCACCACCAATAACTACGCGTGAGTTGGTCAAAGCTCAGGAAAATGACCCCGAGTTACGTGAGCTCATCGAAAACACTTCGTCGTCACTACATTGGCAAAAGATTATGTTCGACGATTATCCGATCGCGGTTTATTGTGATGTTTCATCAGGTAAACCACGTCCATACGTCCCAAAAGCACTGAGAAAGAAAGTATTCGATGCGTTGCATTCTCTTGCACACCCCGGCACTAAGGCTTCGCAGAAGCTAGTAAGTAAACGCTACGTTTGGCCGTCAATCCGAAAAGATTGCCGTGAATGGGCAAAATCGTGCCTGCAATGTCAGCAAAATAAAATTCATCGGCACGTGACGTCACCTATCGCCCGCTTCGAAATACCAACAAAAAGATTCGAACATATACACATTGACTTAGTCACTCTGCCAACGTCACGAGGATACAACAAATGTTTGACGATCATAGATAGATTCACTCGGTTCCCAGAAGCCGTACCATTAAAGAATGGAGATACAGACACAGTTGCATTCGCATTGATCACTAATTGGATTTCAAGATATGGCGTGCCTGTCAGAATAACATCTGACAGAGGAGGTCAATTCACATCAACATTGTTTCAATCATTGATGAGGCTATTTGGCATTAAGCACTTGCGCACAACACCGTATCACCCCCAATCCAACGGCCTAGTAGAGCGGCTGCATCGGCAACTCAAATCCGCTTTACTATGCCACAATGAGACATGGTTTGATGCCCTACCAGCTGTATTACTTGGTTTGCGTGCAGCATGGAAAGAAGATATAAAAACCACTCCAGCTGAACTCGTATACGGCGAACCGATTCGGCTGTCCGGCGAATTACTAGCTCCATCAAACAAGCATTCCAACGTTCAAACTGTGCTCATCGATTTAAAAAACCATTTCAACACGTTAGCTCCAACCGAGACATCGCGTCACGGGACCCGTACGTTTTTTTGTTACAAAGATCTCAATTCATGTTCTCACGTATTTGTTCGCAATGACCAAATTGGGCCACCTTTTTCATCACCGTACGAAGGTCCGTTCGAAGTCATCACACGGCACGATAAATATTTCATAGTCAACTATAAAAATTACAATACTGCAATTTCAATCGATCGGCTTAAGCCCGTATATTTCGCCACTGAGGACACCTAAGCTAACACAGTTACATATTTTTTTTTAGTTATTCTTAACGTACATTCAAACTTTGTAGTTACATACATAAAACTATGTCATTGCACATATTTCGTATCTGTATTTAGTAAAAGCTTTAACATAATAACAAAAATTCATTTTACATAATAAGAAGGGAAGTAATGTGGCAATTACATTCCCACTAATTCCCATATTCACCTTATAGTTAGTGAAGTAAATGTAAATACATATTTGTAATTAACTCTCAACCTATGATGCATTTTGTTGTTGCGCATAGTGGTTTGCGAGAACGACGAATTTAATAGAAATATCAATAAGCTAACTCGTCTTTAGGTACATACTATTTTGAGTAGTATGATATTATCTCGCGACGGGTGCAGTTAAATGTTATAATAGCAAATTTATAAATTAATATATATTAATAAATATTATACCTAAGAAAAACAAATTGCTTTAACGGAATAATTTATTTATAAACGCTACATATATATGGTGGTATATATAGTATATATATATATAGTATATATATATAGTATATATATATATATTTTCGCAATTTCAGCCACATTTTAACAGCTATAAGCTTCAAATTTTAGCGATTGCTTACGTATATAGTATATATTGTTGTGTAAAAAAATCATAGAGATCGGTGATATATATATTATATATATGATGGTATATATAGTATATATATATATAGTATATATATTTTTTTTTGCAATTTCAGCCCCATTTTAACAGCTAGAAATTTCAAATTTTACCAAATGCTTACGTATATAGCGTATATTGTAGTCTGAAAAAATCATAGAGTTCGGTGGTATATATAGTATATATCTCATACAACCGATTGTTCAGAGAAGAAACTTTGCGCAATTTCTGCCCCGTTTTAACAGCTAGAAGCTTCAAATTTCACCATATACTTTCGTATATTGCACATATTTTTGTCTGAAAAAATTGATGATATCGGTCGTATGTATAGTATATATCCCCCACAACCGATTGTTAAGATAAGAAACTAGTCGTAAAAACTGCCCTAGTTTTAAGACCTAGAGGATTCAAATTTCAACGAATGCTTACGTATATAGCATATAATGTTGTCTGCAAAAATCATAAAGATCGGTGTTATATATAGTATATATATGGTGGTATATATAGTATATATATGTA
>JARSSU010032640.1:0-14928 GCA_029619165.1 Eurosta solidaginis
AAACTCATAAAGAATCGGAGGATCTGTTGCACTCACAGCTTGGGAAAATGTCCTGGGGCGCAGGTACCTCCAAACTCTAAAAATTGCGTAAAAAATTGCGTGAGCGCAGTGTCGTAAAATTTGGAAAGAGACAAACAGCTCAACGGCAAGCGAGCTCCTGACTCTTGAGGAGGGTTCGTTTTATGTTGACAGGGCCCATGGCTCTCATCTGAAGGAAAGAATTCTGTACTCGGCGCTCGCGGGTAGAGAAGGCGGGAACCTTTAGAAACCCTAGAGCAATACTGGTACAGATTTCAAAAATGTGTATCAGGAAGATTGGGTAGCTTAAAAAGGTTATCACCGTACAGGAGTTGGAGAAGTGCAACAACTTCTTATCAAAGGCGCTGACAACTGTGTGCAACAGAGCTTGTCCTCTGAGAAGATTCAAGGCAAAAGCAAAGCCGCGATGATGGAGTAAGAAGTTGTGTCTTCTTAGAGGGCAGGTAAACGAGATTTTAAAGTTGGCAAAAGTTGCGGAAACTGAGAAGTGTTGGGATCTATAAACGTGAATCAACAGGTCAAAGTGAGTTTCATGGAAGAGCTTCTGTGCCGACATAGAATGCTCCTGCGTAACGGCGAGACTGAGAAAAGTCCTATCTATTGGAGATGCGGTACAGGGATAAAAAGGACTACGGCGAATGGTCACACAGTAGTGAAGAGTCCCTTGAAGCACCACTTAACACACACTTTCTATCAGGAGATGTAACCACGTCTACAATCCTAATACGGAGCGAGAGGTACCAGGATTGGTAACAAATACCTAAATGCTTACTTTAAAGGGAAGTCAGTCGATGCTGCATGGTATAGGGTGGCCATGAATATAGAGATAGCCCTGGAACACCAGGAATATCCCTAGGTGTTTTTCAAGACATTGTCCGAGCTTTCAACAATGTATCGAAAAGGGCAATCATGGGCAATCTCAGCTCGATTGAAGTTCATCCAGCTTTACCAAGTTGGATCGGCTCCATGTTAAGCTGCTGAGTGATCTTCGTCACCATGGGGTCTATGCGAGGCAACAAAATCTGCAAAACAGAGGAATTTCGTACTCCTATCACCCAAACTCTCTCATTAGGTATTTACGTCAATTGTCAAACCCATCTTACATATACCAAAAAACTTGAGAGGGTAAGCAGAGTATCAATGATTAGCATAACGGGAGCCTTAAAAACTACCCCGACAGCAGCATTTTATGCCATTCTACACATCTCGGCTGCAGACCCAAACATCGCGTTAGCAACTGCAGGCCTTATGGTCATATCAGTATAGCTTCATCTAACAGCTTCTAGCCTAAAATACCTGAATTCCAAGATAAACAAAAAAATAAAACATTTTTCCTTGTTATTTAAAAATGGTGTTTAACTGTACGATTATTATTATATACAATTAAGTGCCGTGTACACCCGTGGTGTGATGGTAGCGTGCTTCGTATACCACACCGAAGACCCTGGGTTGACGCCCCGGGCAAAACAACACCAAAATTTTAGAAAAAAGTCATTGTTTGGCAAGCACTCCCTGTGTATTTATGCCATGAAAAGCTTCTCAGTGAAAACTCATCTGCCTTGCAGATGCCGTTCGGAGAATAAGTAGGTTCCAATTGTAGAAAAAACTAAAATGACTACGACGTAAATTAGTTTTTTTAAATAAGTGTCGCCCCTATCATAAGAGTATTTTTTACACCTTCTATAAAATATTCATGGATTCGAAAAACAACACAATTCGTTTTACGTTATTAGCCCAATGCAACTGATTTGTAAACAAAAAATTTTAGTTGCTTTGATCATTGAATAGTTTGCCACAGGCAGAGGTATTATAAATGCGATGGCTATAACTTACAATTTGTATATGAATTTAAAAATAACCATATGTTGTATGTATCTTCCTACCAATACGAGTGATTTTAAAAAATGCTTAAGCGGAGGAGCTATAAATATCGACAAATAAAATAAAGTTAGCTCCTGCTGAGATTGTATGCTCCTGGGTTGTGAAATCCTACATACAAACTAATCATTGATACAATTTGAGGAACATATTTTTTATAAATATCTAAAAAGGTTAAGGAGTAACACTTGTACGTATATTAGACCAGGGAGATTTGTTTGACATAAAATCTACTTATACCGCGCAGTCCAAATCAGAGTTCTTCAAAACTGAAACTGCGACTTTATTAGTAAGAGTGTTATGATCGTAGTAGTAGTGCTTTAGTCGCTGATAAACGAGCAATATAGCGAGACGACTATCCTATGAAAATATTATTTTATTATATGACAAAGAACTTAAACAAAATATAATGTTAACATTTAAAGTCTTAAAATTACGCCCTTGAGTTTTTGTTTTGCAAAATATGTTATTTTGAAATGCGTAAATAATTAATAATCTCCTCCGATGTTGCTACCATTGTGGATAAGACAAGTGTGATATCTTCTGCATAGACGTCAAAATAACAAGTATAATGGGTCACCTGGTTTTTGAAGTGACTATTGTGATCTCGCGTCTGCCGTTCTGTGCACCGTCTACTACACCCAAGAAAAAGAAAATTTGTCTAAGCGGAGTCGCCCCTCGGCAGAGTTTGGAAAGCACTCCGAGTGTATTTCTGCCATGAAAAGCTTCTCAGTGAAAACTCACCTGCTTTGCAAATGCCGTTCGGATTCGGCACAAAATAAGTAGTTCCCGTCCCGCCAATTTGTAGGAAGTATTAAAAGCAGCACGACGCAAATTGGAAGAGAAGCTCGGCCTAAAATCTCTTCAGAGATTATCGCGCCTTACATTTATTTTTTATTTATCGTGATCTCATCCTGTATCTCTCTCTATCATCCGTTGTAGATAGCCGATAATGTGTGTGTCGCCATGTTGAATTCAATATCCTGTCAATATGCTGCCAAAACAATAAAAAGTAGCCATATTGAATACACCGTCAGGCAGTTGACGCGAAGATATCACACTTCTTTTGTACACAATGATTGTTGCTACGCTCGTTCAGCGACGACTAACACATTAAATTTCCAGGAAAATTCAATACCTTGGTACATGGGGAGACGGTAGGCCCAGATCCCGTGTGCTAGTTAAAAAGGAGATTAAAGCTTTTATTCTCTCTAATTTCTGTAATGATGACGCAACCACAGTCTGCCTCGAGTGAGGCAGTAATGAAACGTGGGTGGTATTAGCGTATATGCCCCATGGGGACGTGCGGGACCAGCACCTGCGATACTGGGCGAAATCACCGATGAAGCAAGGCGGAGAGGTGTTGGCGTGATTGTGGGTGACGATGCTAACGCCCACCACCGCATCTGGGAAAGAACGGATACCAATACTAGAGGGGAGTCTTTATTTACTTATATTGTAGATGAGGGACTCTGTATATGTAATAGGGGGAATGACCCGAATTTTGTTACAGCGGTAAGGGAGGAGGTCCCGGACCTCACCCTGGTTAGTAGAGAACTGGAAGATCGAATATCGGGCTGGAGGGTTCTCAACAAGCACCGATATATTCAGTTCTCGGTGGACGAAGAACATCCTGGTAAAATATCTTTTAGGAACAATACAAGTACTAACTGGGACTTGTATTGTAGGAATGTAGGAGAGTTATTACCTGCGCGCCTGCCGTTAGTTCGGTCCTCTCCGAATCTGAGATAGACTTTTTGAAAACTTCACCTCGGCAAACATTAGCACCCTTCAACTGTCCTGTCCGCTGAAAACTTACAGCGAGCAGGTTAAGCCGGCCTGGTGCTCTGATTCTTTTGACAACCAAAGAACGTCTAGTATTTTCACTTATATGTACGCATGAATGCCATTCTTGTTCATTTAATGAAGCAAAATGTGACTAAACTCCAGTCTGCTTTTTGCAAAGTATTCGTTTATTGTTTAAATTATTTTAGTAAGCCATTTTAAATTTGTTGTGTGTTTGTATATATTCCGCAAGTTCCCCAACCGATCCTATAATACAATAACTGTAACCTATCCAGTAGGCGCCTCTTCAATAGGGCCAGGAGGAGTAAACTACCCTCGAATTGGGAGGTCTATAAGGTGAGTGTAGGGATTTATAAATATGAAATAAGGATAGCCAAGCGAGTTTCACGGGGAAGCTTGTGCGAAAACGTAGAAGGATGCAATGAATCCGCGAGGCTTAGAAAAATACTCTCTAGGAATCCCGTCCCTTTAGGCTATCTGAGGTATAATAATGGGGACTGGTCGATGAGTAGCGAGGAATCCCTAAAGCTTCAAGTGGACTATCATTTTCCCGATGTCACAGTTGCACAGGAATCTTCGCCTACACGGTCAGCGATCGTTGGCTACGCAGGAATGCCTGCCATTCCACTGCGGAAAGTCAAATCACATGGGATATAAGTTTGTTCAAGCCCTATAAGTATACGGTCTCGCATGGCATCATACCTGCGCAACTTCAAAAGTCTTTGGGGATTTCCTGCCGCTGGTTGGCCACCATCTACACTAACTTAGCTATATTCCGAAGGCTTGGCACACGGTTAAGGTTATCTTTATTCTAAAGGTCGTAACTAAAACTTTTCTTTTGTTAGGCGACCATAGGCGATACGCTTTGGCTTCTGTTAAATAGCCAACGAGGATACATTCTTCTGAGCATAAGTCAAATTTACTACTTTTATTATCCTTTTTCCATTCCCCCTGTGGGTTAGGGGTCAGAATATGCCCACGGTAGGTATACCGGTCGTAAAAGGCGACCATAATACCATGGCTAACCAATCCATGAGTAAGGTGATTTTACTCGAAAGGGGTGGAAGCAGGGTTGACGCTGGTATCACCCTGTGGCACCCTAAGCATGGTCTTTATAAAAACCGCCACCGCGGGAGCAGGAAACCAGTTGTGACCTGATGCACTGCATCGTATGATGTTTGTATTCAGGTCTAATCTCCTGTCCTGGTATGGCCCCCTTGTGGGAGCATCGCGGTGGCTGTGGTTTCAAATAAGAGTTCACTTTATGACACGCTATGAGTAGACTGGAGGGTGGGGCCGTGTGTAGAAGTCCACGAAAGTGGGGAAAGCTTCTGACCGCCATTCACCTGGGAATGGCCAGAGCGATTCTTTTGCATGCGGTTCAAGCAGCTCACTACTGCCGGTCGCTTGCGGCCAAGTATCCTCTGGGTAGCCGCTAAACACCCGTTTAGCGGTGAGCTAATGTGAGAAGGCGACAACCTGGCTAGGCCACTCTGACATAATCGGTTTAAGGGCTAGCCGGGGGAGATTTCATCGGCAGCGTCTGTACACCTCTAGGTGCGGCTGCAAGCGGGCGTCTGTCTTGGAGCAAGCGGCTCGCTATATAAACGTGCCAAGTAATATTTTCACCCCCGCTGAGCGGGTTGTGCGCTGGGCTTGGGACCCGCCACGTAAAACCATACTCCAATGAAATATAACAACAAGCCTCGGATAAATACACCTTCTATTGATGACGACCATGGCAAACGTTTGAAGGACAATGAATTGAGGGCAAGCACCTGGAACGTCCGCTCCCTGAATGGGATTGGTGCAGATGCCCGGCTGGTTGATGTCCTCGTCAAAGCAAAATCTGACATCACCGCCATCCAAGAAATGCGTTGGACGAAGCAAGGAAGAAAGAAGATCAAAAATTGTGACATATATTGGAGTGACCATGCGAATAAGCGCAGTTTCGGCGTCGGATTCGTGGTGGGAGAGAGACTTTGTCGCCAAGTGCTGGCGTTCACGCCTGTGGACGAGCGTCTCGCCGCTATTCGAATAAAAGCAAAATTTTTTAATATATCATTCATCTGCGCCCATGCGCCGACAGAGGAGAAAGACGATGAGGTGAAAGACACTTTTTATGAACAATTAGAACGCACATACGAGCGCTGCCCCCGTCATGATATAAAAGTCGTGCTTGGCGACTTTAACGCCAGGGTGGGCAAAGAAGGTGTTTTTGGCCCTACAGTCGGAAAGTTCAGCCTACACAATGAAACTTCTCCTAACGGACTGAGGCTGATTGACTTTGCCGGTGCTCAAAACATGGTCATATCAAGCACGAGGTTCATGCATAAAAAGATACATCAAGCTACATGGCTGTCTCCTGATCGAAATACTCGCAATCAGATCGATCACGTTGTGATAGACGGACGGCATGCCTCCAGTGTTTTAGATGTGCGAACGATCCGAGGACCTAACATCGATTCGGACCATTATCTCGTTGCAGCCAAAATACGCACCCGCCTCAACGCGGCTAAAAACAAGGAACAAAAAACACAAGGAAAGCTAGACGTCGAAAAGCTTCAATCACAACAGACTGCCAATGATTTCGCAACTCGACTCTCACACCTGCTCTCTGAGGGCACAACTCATCCTGAAGGAATACAGGAGCAGTGGAAGCATATCTCCAAAGCACTTCATACTGCCGCCGAGGAAAAAATTGGTTACCGGCGGCCACGAAAAAACAACTGGTATGATGAAGAATGCCGCGTTGCAACCGAAAGAAAAGACGCTGCCTACAGGGCTACGTTAAAAGCGAGCGCGACAAGAGGAGTGTGTGAACGCTATCGTGAGTTGAAAAGGGAAGCGAGACGCCTTTTCAGGAAGAAAAAAGCAGAAGCAGAAAGGCGTGAGTGCGAGGAGCTTGAGCTGCTAGCCACCAGGAATAACGCCCGAAAATTCTACCAAAAAATACGGCGACAGACGGAAGGTTTTAAGACCGGGGCAAACTCCTGTAGGAATGAAAACGGCGACCTTGTAACTGATGTCCAGAGAGTGCTTAGATTATGGAGGGAGCACTTCTCTGCTCTCCTAAATGGAGGCAGCAATTCACCGCGCAGAGATGAAGAACCCGATCCCGCAATCGATGATGATGGAATATATGTCCCCCCGCCCGATTATGACGAAGTTAGAATAGCAATAACCAGATTGAAAAACAACAAGGCCATGGGCGCTGATGGATTGCCTGCGGAGCTATTCAAGTTCGGCGGCGAGGAGTTGGTAAGGCGCATGCAGCAGCTTCTTAGCAAAATATGGGCGGACGAAAGCATGCCCGACGGTTGGAATCTAAGTGTTCTTTGTTCAGTCCACAAGAAGGGGGATACTGCAAAATGCACCAACTATCGTGGACTCAGCCTTCTTAATATCGCATATAAGGTCCTTTCAAGTGTATTGTGCGAAAGATTGAAGCCCACCGTGAACCGGCTGATTGGACCTTATCAGTGCGGCTTCAGACCTGGTAAATCTACCATCGACCAGATTTTCACAATGCGCCAAATCTTGGAAAAAACCCGTGAAAAGAGAATCGACACACATCACCTCTTCGTCGACTTTAAAGCCGCCTTCGACAGCACGAAAAGGAGCTGCCTATATGACGCTATGTCTGAATTTGGTTTCCCCGCAAAACTTATACGGCTATGCAAAATGACGTTGAGCAACACCATCAGCTCAGTCAGAATTGGGAAGGACCTCTCCGAGCCGTTCGAAACTAAACGAGGTTTCAGACAGGGTGACCCCCTATCGTGCGATTTCTTTAATTTGATGCTGGAGAAAATTATACTAGCTGCAGAACTTAACCGCACTGGAACAATATACTATAAAAGCGTGCAATTACTGGCATATGCTGATGACATTGATATCATCGGCCTAAACACCCGCGCTGTTAGTTCTGCTTACTCCAAGCTGGAAAAAGAAGCGGTAAAGATGGGTTTGATGGTGAATGAGGACAAAACGAAGTACCTGCTGTCTTCGAGCAAAGAGTCAGCGCATATGCGCCTTGGCAACCACGCTACTGTTGGCAGCCATAATTTCGAAATAGTAAAAGACTTCGTTTATTTGGGAACCAGCATCAACACTAGCAACAACATCAGCACTGAAATCCAGCGAAGAATCAATCTTGCCAATAAATGCTACTTTGGACTAGGTAGGCAATTGAAAAGTAAAGTCCTCTCTCGGCGAACGAAAATCATACTCTACAAGTCACTTATCGTACCCGTCCTGCTGTATGGGGCAGAAGCATGGACCATGACAACAGCAGATGAAGCGGCTTTGGGAGTGTTCGAGAGAAAAGTTCTTCGAAAGATTTATGGACCTCTACGCGTTGGCGATGGCGAGTACCGAAGAAGATTTAATGATGAGCTGTACGAGCTATACGCAGACATCAACATAGTCCAGCGAATTAAAACGCAGCGGCTGCGCTGGCTAGGCCATGTTATGCGAATGAAAGATGATGCTCCGGCCAAGAAAGTGTTTCTATCGGAACCCGCCTATGGAAGCAGAGGTAGAGGGCGGCCCCCACTCCGTTGGAAGGACCAGGTGGAAAACGATTTAAACTCCCTTGGTGTGACCAATTGGCGCCGGTTGGCGGAGCGAAGGAGCGACTGGCGCGCCTTGTTGGACGGCCATAACCGTTTAGACGGTTAAGCGCCAATTAAGTAAGTAAGTAAGTAAGTAATGAGTAGACTTGTTTTCACTTGGGCGCACAAACCCCGTACAACCCAGGGGAATTCGGTCTCTTGCTTGTCACAGTATACCCAATTTCATTGAAAAACTGACCCTGAGGGGGAAAGAGTTGGTCACATCCCATAATTGTGGCAACCGGAATGTAAACCGTTGAGAGATGCTGAAACGTATGTCTATCGTCAGCCGAAAACAATCCATAATTGGACGAGTGGGCCGGTGCTCATCCTGTCTTTTGAGATGTTTGAAGCTGCTTTAGACTGCGTTGCGAACAGGAGGCGTTTGCAGAATGGATGGCCACATCCAAGAAATGTGGCAGATTTGACTTTGTCAGATCACTGCAGTGTGGCCGACTGCATTTGCAAAGATATTGCTGAGGCGGGAAAGCCCCCCAACACAGGTCTATGGTTGGAAAGGTTGACCACAGCCCTAAATTGTGGATAAACGGAGCGTAATTTTGATGAATAAAGAGGAAGTTTATACAACAAGCGAGTTTATTGGAGTTGTATACCACAGTAGCAAATAATGATGAATATGTGGGCACGTATAAGTAGCAAATAATGCAGATCAAAGTTGCAAATTAAACTGAATAAAACGTTTGGTTGGGTTCAGTTGCAACATGATCTTAAACGCACAAGTCCCTGTGACTAACGAGATGTATCTTGATGCGCAAGTGGTTTAGTGCCATGCGAGTGTCTGTGTCGTAAGTACTTGTGAGCATCACTGTCTGTTGTCCAAAGCAACAGATAGTTTTATTCACAAGGACTTATATGACGCTCTCACTCTATGGAACATTTGAGTAGCTATTCATGCTTAAGGAAAGACACTTGCGCTGATAGGTTACATCGGTAGTTGGTTCACAGCGAACGGGCGTTTTTGATCATAACAAGATGGTGCATAGCGTTGGAGGGAGGTGCCGCCTTCAAGCAATATCTGAGCAAAACGAGCTCAGTCTTCAACGTTTATTATACATCGTTGTGATACTGCAGGACAGAAAAGGTTGGTCACATTCCTAAATTGCGACAAAAACACAAATCTCAGTCCTATTGACTCGTTAATCAGATGTCGAGATTTCAAAATCAATGGAAGGGGGATACTGAGGCAAGCACGGAACTCGCGGTGGAGTTGCCGTGCAACCGGGTGCAATTAACCCGAAACGGAAGGGGTGGGTGGATAGTTCTCCCCGGCCAAACCAAGGGTGGTCGACTTGAACACCCAGCTCACCGATTGGTACCAATTTGTTGGGCCGAAGATCAACGGACCTTGATCCGTGTTTTGAAACAGTGGAGTTAGGTTTTCGACAACAGGTATCCACGTTAAAACACTCATCAACTATCCTTTTCCAATACGTACGACTTTGTACCGAAAGGTCTCAAATGAATTACTGTTGAGGTTTTCCCCGACCAAATTTTAAGTGGCACTTCGTTTTTCAGTACTTTTGTTGGGCACATATTTTTTACATAATTTGCGGTGTTAATGGCTTCTGCCCAAAAGCAGCTAGCAAACCTGCGTCAAGGCGAATTAAGTAGAGGTGGTGTTATCCCAACAGCTGATTGCTTCTTCTTGATAATTTTGAATTGGTTGAATTCGCTTTGCCACCACCTGGTATGGATTCGCCTTGATCTGCTTGCTTCAGCATACACAGAGACATTTCTAAAAGCATTCTGTTTTTTCGCTCTGCAACACCATTTTGTTGCGGTGTATAGGGAGCAGTCAGCCGGCGCTTAATACCACAATCATTTACATAGTTTTGAAAGTCGGTGCTCCTATATTGCAAGCCGTTTTCAGATTGAAGCATTTTTATTTTCTTCCCTGTAAAATTTTCTGCCGCATTATTAAATAATTTAAACATTTGCATAGCTTCACTTTTTTGTTTCACAAAAAAGACTTCGCTATATCGCGTAAAATCGTCCGTAAAAGTTATAAAGTATTTTGCGCCTGAGTGTGGGCGTGATCGTATTGGCCCACAAACATGAGTGGGGACGATTTCTAACAAATCCGACGTGCGCTGTTCGCTCTGCTTCGGAAAACTTTCCTTTGTTTGCTTTTCGCTAATACAATTTTCAAATGTTTACAGCTTTTCGTTTGTGTAAAATTTTATGCCGTGCACCATGTATACTACGCGCTTCAAATAATTTTCTTTTAAATGTATATTGATATTTTTTGTTTCAGAAATATTTGCAATAGGTTCAGCGCTTTTAATATAATACAAATCACCAATTCGCGTAGCTGTAAGAATGCGCTTATTATTTTTTACAACATCTCGTCGAAAAATTATTACGTACCCTTTGTCAGCAATTTTTGACACAGGCAATAACTTTGTTCGTAGCTCTGCCACGCACATCACTTTTTCGAAGTTGATTCTCTCACTATTTCCCCTTTCGATGAAAGTCGCTTTGACGTTACCAACACCTGTGATGCTAGCTGTGTTGCTGTTCGCCAAGCAGAGAGTTTTGTTTATCTCTTTAAATGTTTCGAAGTTTTCCCTATTTGAAGACATATGCGATGAACAGCCACGATACAAAAAATGGAGGTAGTTCCATTTAGCGTGTCGTTAGCCACTTGACTTTTGCGGGGACAATGACAATTTCACCAAAAACAAGCTACCAGATTGAAAAATTTTACGAATTTTTCTAATTTTGATGGATTTCATATTAACGAATACGACTAAATTACTTTCATAGTTATTTTAAATAAAAAAGAAAAAAAAACGATTGCGTTTCCATCCTAAAGGAAGTTTCCATCCCGAAAAACCACAATTTCGCCTTAAACAATAACGGTATGCCAACGCTTATGGCAAAACAACAAACATTATGAAACTTCAAAAATCTCCAAGTACGTCAAAAAATGTTGAGAGGAACTACCTTCTTTTTTGTACCATGTGAACAGCCACTGTCTAAGCACCAATATTCGCTTAGAGTTTTTGCCAACTATGCTGATTCGGAGAACAAAGATTTTTCGAAGTTGTCTTCGTTAGCTTGACGTGCGTTTCGAATGCGAATACTTCTCCTTTTCTTTTGCTTGGCAATTACGTGCAATATGACCAATTCTGCCATATTTACAGCAATTTCGTTTCTCTTGTTTTTCTTTCGATGCGTTTTGCTTGCCGTAATTGTGGCCAGCTTAACTTTTATTGTAACTCTTACCTTTTGATTGTGCTATTAATCCATTTTACTCTCTCTCTCTGGCTTTTCTGGATTGTTCTTCTTCCATTATTTTTACGCGAAGAACGTCTGGCTTGGGCAGCTCGTCACGCGTCTCTAGGGCACAACGGAAGGTTTCGTAAGACTGGTAAACTATACAATAATAAAATTGTCAGCAGATCGTCACCCACAGTGAGATTTATTTCTTTGAGCAACTGCATGGAAGAATTCGTTGATATGATCACGAACGTCATCCCCTTCCTTCCAGAGAACTCCAAAAATCACAATTTTGTTGATTTAATCAAACACTAAAACTTGCATTCACATTCAGTCATGCGAATAAACTCATATTGAATAAACTCATAATAGAATAAACTCGTAATTGAATAAACTCAGCATCTGTCTTTACAAGACTCTGTTAGCATGATTGCGATCGAATAACCGAACAGGTTTTGCGTACGATATAGCATTTTCAGGTCAAATGAAACTTTTTTCATTTCAAATGAACCTTTTTTCATTTTAAATGAAACTTTTTTCATTTTAAATGAAACTTTTTTCATTTCAAATGAAACTTTTTTCATTTCAAATGAACCTTTTTTCATTTTAAATGAAACTTTTTTCATTTCAAATGAAACTTTTTCCAAGTCAAATGAAACCATACTACTAAGGTAATTGTCAATATATTTATATCGTTTTAAATAAACCTTTTTCATTTCCAATGAAACTTTTTCCAAGTCAAATGAAACCATACTACTAAGGTAATTGTCAATATATTTATATCGTACTTTATATAGCATTTTCAGGTCAAATGAAACTTTTTTCAAGTCAAATGAAACTTTTTTAATTTCAAATGAACCTTTTTTCATTTCAAATGAAACTTTTTTCAAGTCAAATGAAACCATACTACTAAGGTAATTGTCAATATGTTTATATCGTACTTTATAACGCTAAGTATTTATCAAATTTTTCTTTAAGACAACTATTTCTAATTAGCCACATTGAAGGCAAAATTTTTGCTTAAATTTTCTTTGTGAATTTAAGCTGCAATTAAGGTCGGCTTAGTTTAGCCTTGCCTTTTGATCGTTTCAATTTTTAATAGATAATTTTTTTTAGTAGGTCATGAAAAAACCCTTAAAAATCAAAGTCAAAAAAAGTAAAAAAAAATGAAATTTCGCAGGCTCGAAAATTATTTGTTTGGGTATGCGTAGTGAAACTTTTTTTCCTGACCCCATATCCTATCGCGCGATATCGGTTAATAAATCGACCCATTCTAATATATATATATATATATATATATTCTAAGCATTACATTTAAATACAATATACAATGAAAAATAATGGAATAAAAACAAATATATATGTTTTCAAAGGCCCAAACGAGTGAAGTGCAATGCAACTGCGCCATAGAGTAGAAAAGATCACTTTTTACAGTTGTGTTTTTCAGCATAGTTAAAAAAGACCTCTCCACAGTTATAAAGTACGATATAAATATATTGACAATTACCTTAGTAGTATGGTTTCATTTGACTTGAAAAAAGTTTCATTTGAAATGAATAAAGTTTAATTTAAAATGAAAAAAGTTACATTTAAAATGAAAAGTTTCATTTAAAATGAAAAAAGGTTCATCTGAAATGAAAAAAGTTTCATTTGAAATGAAAAAAGTTTCATTTGAAATGAAAAAAGTTTAATTTAAAATGAAAAAAGTTTCATTTGACCTGAAAATGCTATAGTATTGATCAAACGAAGGCAAGCGGAGAATAAAATCAAAGCACGACAATTAGTATCGTTTAGTTCGGCAAACAAACAGAATCGTAAGTAATGTTTATATGTAGCTTGTCGCCGTGACGTAAGGGCAGAAGAATCATGCAAATATTCAGTCGCATGGAGTTTTCATATTTGCATTTTCATTCCGATGAGTGTAATCGCGGTTGAGGCAAACGAGCAAACGCCTGAATTGATTATATTCACGCATGCAATAAGTTGGTTGATTTTAAATCAATGTCGATTATGTTTGTTTAAGCAAGTTGGATCATTGAGCATGATCATGTTGCAGAATATAATCGAACGTAGTTGTGTTCGATTTTTGCAGTTCATTGCTTCCTTCATACGTGCAAGCGCAATACGCTTTAACAGGGTGGCTTTTCGCGCAGGCCCTTTTGATCGAATCCCTTCCATTTTACGGCAGCGCTTGGGTCGCTTGGACATGGATTTTCACCCGACGCATAATCCCACAAATCGCATCTTATCAAGATGGCACGCATTTGTAGCTTCCAGCTATCATAATTATCCGCGTTTAGCGGATCAATCCTCACACTTGTCGTGGCCATTTTTAATAAATCGACGTAACTATTTTCAGCAGGCATGCTTAACTAACGAACCGATATCATTTCGTTTCGTTTATTAACGTTGATTATCGTAACGAAACGATATCGGTTCGTTGGTTAAGCATGCCTGATTTTCAGTTTTCGATCGCTCAAATTTATACCAAATTTAACTTCTTAAAAAAATTACTATTTTCCGAATTTAAGTAGGGCTGGACTCATAACCTGATGTTTCAAACGTGTAATCTATTCGGCTATAATATAAACGGAACTCAAGAAAGTATAAAAAGAAATTAAAATAGTATATGAACAAGTTACAGTACAATGAAATAATACAGGGTTGCACTAGGATTACTTCGCACTCTCCAACAAATAGCAGTAGGTCCAAACTTATTAATATTAAACGAATTTTATATTTGCGCTGACGAAATATTGCATAAGTTTAATTCTTTCGTGCCAGCAGTAGATACTTGTTTCAAGATTTTTCAGGTTTTTAATCTTAATTATCCAACTGAGTCAATATTAATGTGGTCTTTTTTGCAAAAGCAAATCTATGAAATTTCTACTCCTTTTGATATTCAGAGTTAAGCTGTATTAGAATTTTTAAATGCTTTTAAAGATTGTTAATGGATTTAAGAATTATTTGTTTTGTTTGTAACCTAGACCACAATAGCCTTGAAAGTCTTGTGCGACATTATCGACTAGTTCATAGTTTAAGGCATAACGATAATTTTCAATGTACATTTAGTTATTGCAAGCAATATTTTTCAAAACTTATCAGCTTTTCAAAAGCACTGTAAAAAGCATACAGAAAAATTCACTTTAAATTGTAGGCCTAACAAGTATTGTGAATCAAATGATGTTGCAAAATCTCCACAAAATAGGAGTAGTGTCACATCAGATCAAACTGAGTGCCATATTCAGAAAGAGAGTATAGACTTGCCTGCAGAGCTGTTGAAGAATGAAATCATTTGTTTTTTGAAATTAGAGCTTTTCTACAATCCCAATTTCACAATTTTTTC
>JARSSU010032643.1:0-11211 GCA_029619165.1 Eurosta solidaginis
CAACTGGTCCAATGCCTGACAGTCTGGCCTAATGCAGTCACAATCCGGTCCACCTCACACCCTATGCACCAGCCATTTGGTGGCCATGAGCAACATGTTCCTCCAGGTATGCCACCCGTATCTACTGAACTAGTGGGGCAATGACACCACATCCAGTTATGCCAAGGTATATACCACAACAGCAACCGGTTATGCAATGCCACGATAGCAGCAGCAACAACCTATCTGTCAATGCCACAACAGTCGGTCTATCCACCAAAACCTGGTCCACCTGGTTGTCCTCCACAACCTCAACAGCCAGGTATCACAACAAACAGGAGAGCAACAGGTGGCTACATGGGTCAAATGATGCCACCAACCAACCTGGACAGGCGCCAATGCCCAGTCAGCCACCCATGCCGGGTCAACCCCCAAACCCGGACGTCCTGGTTATAATGTATGCTAATACAACTACTATATTTCAAATATTGCTGATGATTAATTTTGTATTATTTTCTTTAGCAACCACCTGCACCTGGTACTGGTATATATCAACAGCCGCAACAGTAGCCCACGCCGTTTAGATCCCGATCAGATGCCAAATCCGATAAGCGTTATCATTGAAAATCAGCACTGGTGGTGCTTATTACTAATCAACAAGGTTTATTGGCACCATTGGTGACCACAAAATATGTGGTACAAGATCAGGGTACTCCTCGCCACATTACGTTAGGTATTGATATTCGAAAATAATGTTTTTTTTGGCAATTACATTGATATTTCTCGTTGCAGATCCTCTTTGTATTGCATACCTGCAACAGCTGATTAATTAATAAATAATTTAAAAAAATTGTTTAGCTAAACGGTTTTATTGAAAACAATACTTACATGAAATGATAAAAATACGAAAAGCTAAAAATAATTAGGTAGTCCTAGGTACTAGTCATCACACTCCTTTCAATCTAGGGCGTTGATCAACATGCTTAACCACGAAACGATATCATTTCGTTACGATAATCAACGTTAATAAACGAAACGAAGTCATTTTGTTTCGTTTATTAACGTTAACATCGTCAAATTAACGTTAATTTGACGTTCTTAACGTTAATAAACGAAACGAAATGACTTCGTTTCGTTATTAACGTTGATTATCGTAACGAAATGATATCGTTTCGTGGTTAAGCATGCCTGCGTCTAACGCTTTTTATTTAATTGTATGATCAACGCCCTAGATTGATAAGGAGTGTGATGACTAGTACCGAGGACCTACTAATTGTTTTCTAGCTTTTCGTATTTTTATTATTTCATGTAAGTATTGTTTTCAATAAAACCGTTTAACTTAAAATTTTTTTTTAATTATTTTATTTTCAAGTTTTTAGTCTTTATTTAATTGCCTATTATTTCTCATTCTATTTAGTTCATTTAGTGACTCATTATTACAAGGACCCTTTCATGACAATTTGTAACAACCTAAGTCCTCAATACATAATCCTTCCAAAGACTTTACTCGATCTGCGCCACGTATGCTTGTCCCATCCTCCAACTCCAAATATTTTGATGTCACTTCTACTGGACTGTATGCAATATTTGTTCCAAATATGAGCCAAATCGGGCATCATAGGTCGCTTTCTATTCATGTATGTATTATGTGTTCCAAATATGGACCAAATCAAATCGGACCACAAATACGATTTTTGTGAATATCTCGATCCTTGCGCCACCTAGCGGCGATTTTTTTGATAGGTCCCTTTCTATTCTTGTATGTATTATGTGTTCCAAATATGAGCCAAATCGGACCACAAATACGATTTTTGTGAATATCTCGATCCATGCGCCACCTAGCGGCGATTTTTTTCACAGGTCGATTTCTATTCTTGCATGCATTATGTGTTCCAAATATGAGCCAAATCGGACCACAAATGCGAATTTTGCGAATATCTCGATCCATGCGCCACCAAGCGGCGATCACAGGTCGATTTATATTCTTGCATGTATTATGTGTTCCAAATATGAGCCAAATCGGACCACAAATGCGAATTTTGCGAATATCTCGATCATTGCGCCACCTAGCTTATCGGAAGTTACTAAATTTCATTACAAGATTCGTTCACAACGGCCGTGCGGCGTGCATGCGGCCGTGCAGCCTGTCAACTCAAGCTAATAAAACCGTTTAAAACAACAGCTTTGTCCCTTTACCATTACCATCTCAGCAATGGCACGCACGGTTGAGGGTGAATATGAGCCACCCATTTAAGTTTTGGTGAATTGGGTCCAATTAGATGTAATCGTTTGCAAGCCTAAAATGCAATTTGTAGATGCTGGTCATCGTTTCCAATGTCTAATGTGTCAGTAACACAGATGGTAAAAAAATCTTTCACTTTATTTGTGTTCATTGATCCATATTTTTCTCAGCAGTGCCAACTGAATATTTCCAACATTTTGAACCACACCGGACAGCGTGTCGATAAATATGAACGTCCAACTATATATTTTTTAAAATTTTATTTATTTTATTTTAAAATTTTAATATAACATTGAAAATTTATAAATACACTGACACTAAATTTTCTTTTTGAATAATATTCAAAAATGAAGTAATTCAAAAAATATTTACAAAAATAAATTATATTTAAATAAAGTAGATAACTCCACATTAACCCACCCTCCAGTGAAAGGAAAATGTATTTTTAATGTTAATTTACAGTGTATATTAAGTACTGTAAGAATTTTGTGTTATAGTTTGAAAACATTTGATTATGTGTTAATTGCGTTAAAGTTTATGTTAGTATTGATGTAAGTTCCCAATCTTTTGATGATTTGATGTACTTGATAGCTTATTTTTAGTTGTTATTGTTTACTTATTGCATTAATATTTTATGTATATTAATATTTGGTTGTGTTATTGCTATGTTGTTTTGTGAAATATTGTTATTTATCATGATGTGATTGAAGAATCTAGAATTCGGTTGAGTAACAGTAGATGCAACTTTGAGTGCACATTACTCAAAAATTAAAACTTGTTATAATGCAGAATATATGTTCAATATGTATTTATGTATTGTATTTATTTATTTATTTGAGTCTTTGAATTTATCATGGTACAATTACCAGTAGAAGCATTAGCGAAATGCAACCCTCCCGTGTATGTTGTTTGTTGCCGCTCGAACATAAACTGTCCATAGGTCTTTCAATTTCTACTGTCAAAGTGATGTATGAAGAGTTATGACACTATTTTTTCCGTCAAAACAAAAAACAAACAACATTTTGGGAAAAAAGAAAATCAACAAATAAATGTTGGTTTTCGGATAACAGACTTATTTAACGCAAAAGAAAGGTAATGAGCTGTTTCCTTATTCTTAGTCTTGTTTTATTCACTTTTTGTCATTTTGCAGATACAGATGAATTTGTGCAAAAATTCGAAGAGAATGAAAATGAGTTGCAAGCAATTTGTGACCAAATGACAGCAGCTAAGCAAGTTAATGAGCCAATGGAGCCAGAATCGGATGGGACATTAGTTTTATTTGAAGAGCCTGCTGCAAGCGCGCTCAGATAACAGTACTAGGCTGCTAGCGAATGCATCCAAAACCCCATTTTTGAAGCGTAGCACCCCTAACGTGCATAATTCAAATGAGCCGCCCACAGGTGGAATGGCGAAAAACATCAGTAGCACCACAATGACTATTAATGTAGCTACACACGCACAAACATTGACTTCAAATATAAGTAGCACAACATTTGCTATTGGTCCAGCACCTATAATCACAGTTGCCTCCGCTGCAGTTACAAAAGAGAAGCGTAAGTGTTTGCATTTGCGTTCTTTTTATCGCCCACATACCTTACATCCTTTTTTATACTCAGTTGAGCAGAGCTCACAGAGTATATTAAGTTTGATTGGATAACGGTTGGTTGTACATATATAAAGGAATCGAGATAGATATAGAATTCCATATATCAAAATAATCAGGATCGAAAAAACTTGAGTATCTTGATGAAATTTGGTATGCAGGTTCCTGAGCACTCATCTCAGATCGCTATTTAAAATGAACGATATCGGACTATAACCACGCCCACTTTTTCGATATCGAAAACTTCGAAAAACCGAAAAGTGCGATAATTCATTACAAAAGACCGATAAAGCGACGAAACTTGGTAGATGAGTTGAACTTATAACGCAAAATAGAAAATTAGTAAAATTTTGGACAATGGGCGTGGCACCGCCCACTTTTAAAAGAAGGTAATTTAAAACTTTTGCAAGCTGTAATTTGGCAGTCGTTGAAGATATCATGATGAAATTTGGCAGGAACGTTACTCTTATTACTATATGTACGCTTAATAAAAATTAGCAAAATCGGAGAAGGACCACGCCCACTTTTAAAAAAAAATTTTTTTAAAGTAAAATTTTAACAAAAAATTTAATATCTTTACAGTATATAAGTAAATTATGTCAAGATTCAACTCCAGTAATGATATGGTGCAACAAAATACAAAAATAAAAGAAAATTTAAAAATGGGCGTGGCTCCGCCCTTTTTCATTTAATTTGTCTAGGATACTTTTAACGCCATAAGTCGAACAAAAATTAACCAATCCTTTTGAAATTTGGTAGGGGCATAGATTTTATGGCGTTAACTGTTTTCTGTGAAAATGGGCGAAATCGGTTGATGTCACGCCCAGTTTTTATACACAGTCGTCCGTCTGTCCTTCCGCATGGCCGTTAACACGATAACTTGAGCAAAAATCGATATATCTTTACTAAACTCAGTTCACGTACTTATCTGAACTCACTTTATCTTGGTATGAAAAATGAACGAAATCCGACTATGACCACGCCCACTTTTTCGATATCGAAAATTACGAAAAATGAAAAAAATGCCATAATTCTATACCAAATACGAAAAAAGGGATGAAATATGGTAAGGTAATTGGATTGTTTTATTGACGCGAAATATAACTTTAGAAAAAACTTTATAAAATGGTTGTGACACCTACCATATTAAGTAGAAGAAAATGAAAAAGTTCTGCAGGGCGAAATAAAAAACCCTTAAAATCTTGGCAGGTATTACATATATAAATAAATTAGCGGTATCCAACAGATGATGTTCTGGGTCACCCTGGTCCACATTTTGGTCGATATCTGGAAAACGCCTTCACATATACAACTACCACCACTCCCTTTTAAAACTCTCATTAATACCTTTAATTTGATACCCATATCGTACAAACTCATTCTAGAGTCACCCCTGGTCCACCTTTATGGCGATATTTCGAAAAGGCGAACACCTATAGAACGAAGGCCCACTCCCTTTTAAAAATACTCATTAACACCTTTCATTTGATACCCATATCGTACAAACAAAGTCTAGAGCCACCCCTGGTCCAGAAAGGCCCACTCCCTCTTAAAATACTCATTAACTCCTTTCGTTTGATACCCATATTGCACAAACGAATTCTAGAGTCACCCCTGGCCCACCTTTATGGCGATATCTCGAAACGGCGTCCACCTATGGAACTAAGGATTACTCCCTTTTAAAATACTCATTAACACCTTTCATTTGATACCCATATCGTACAAACGCATTCTAGAGTCACACCTGGTCCATCTTTATGGCGATATCTCGAAAAGGCGTCCACCTATAGAACTAAGGCCCACTCCCTCTTAAAATACTCATTAACTCCTTTCGTTTGATACCCATATTGCACAAACAAATTCTAGAGTCACCCCTGGTCCACCTTTATGGCGATATCTCGAAAAGGGGTCCACCTATAGAACTAAGCCCCACGCCCTTTTAAAATAATCATTAACACCTTTCATTTGATACCCATATCATACAAACAAATTCTAAAGTCACCCCTGGTCCACCTTTATGGCGATATCTCGAAAAGGCGAACACCTATAAAACGAAGGCCTACTCCCTTTTAAAAATACTCATTAACACCTTTCATTTGATACCCATATCGTACAAACAAAGTCTAGAGTCACCCCTGGTCCACCTTTATTGCGATACCTCGAAAATGCGTCCACCTATAGAACTAAGGCCCACTCCCTCTTAAAATACTCATTAACTCCTTTCGTTTGATACCCATATTGCACAAACGAATTCTAGAGTCACTCCTGGCCCACCTTTATGGCGATATCTCGAAACGGCGTCCACCTATGGAACTAAGGATTACTCCCTTTTAAAATGCTCATTAACACCTTTCATTTGATACCCATATCGTACAAACGCATTCTAGAGTCACCCCTGGTCCATCTTTACGGCGATATCTCGAAAAGGCGTCCATCTATAGAACTTAGGTCCACGCCCTTTTAAAATACTCATTAATACCTTTCATTTGATACCCATATCGTACAAACGCATTCTAGAGTCAACCCTGATCCACCTTTATGGCTATATCCCTAAATGGCGTCCACCTATAGAACTATGGCCCACTCCCTCATAAAATACTCTTTAATGCCTTTCTTTTGATACACATGTCATACAAACACATTACAGAGTTTCCCTCGGTTCATTTTCCTACATGGTTATTTTCCCTTATGTTGTCACCATAGCTCTCAACTGAGTATGTAATGTTCGGTTACACCCGAACTTTACCTTCCTTACTTGTTTTACTTTGCAGCGCTCACTGAGGCACAACGCAACAAGATGCGCGTACTTGCACACGAATATGGCACATTTAGCTCAAGTGGCAATACTAAAATCATTCAGCCTGATATAAATACGTTACCTGAAAGTGAACTTACAGACTTGCAACGCAATCGTAAACGCATGATGCAAAATGATTTATTCGCTGAATACAATAAACCGGCGCTCGCTGATCGCGCGCATCTCAATCTCAATTTGGATATAGAATGCGCACGCAATCGTCGACGTGTACTGGAAAGCGAATTCGATATACTCACGGGGCTAACACCATCAAGCACCACATTTACACTGGAACAAGTTTTAACACCTATGTCTCCCACGTCTGATACGACACTAACAGAGAACGCCACTCAATTAACTGCGTCAGCGGCGAAGCGCACAGATCTCATAAATGCCAATGTACCGGCGCCGTTAAATGCGAAGACAGTTTTAAAAATTAATGTTGAGTTAGCAAACTAGCAACAAAAAGAAGAGCTAATATGACAAACTGCAGACGCCCGTGATTATTTAATAACCCCCGATTGCGCTTTTAACACCGCCGGCTTGCAGGCCTAGCAACATGACTTCAATTTTGTAGACGCTGAGCGTCTAAAGAAGCAGCAGCAGTTAGCTGTGCTAACGTCTATACAACCATATACATTATCGGCCACCTCTTCTAATGCAGAGGAGAAGGAAGAGGTTGCGATACCTTTGCAGGACTACAGCGATCCGTATAAACGTAGTCAAGAGTTGCTTAATAGTAATTTTACCTGTTCAACACGCAGTCCATACATACGCTTGAATATGTCGCACACACCAATGATTGTTGCAGCAAAGAAATCACGCGAATCTTTACAACAATTGAAAGTGAATAGCATAAGCGTTATAACGCTCACGGAATTTGAGCAAAAATCTGTAATACTACCGATGACTACACATTTGGGTTTGGGTGAATAGCATAAGCGTTATAACGCTCACGGAATTTCTGCAAAAATCTGTAATACTACCGATGACCACATTTGGGTTTGGTTAACAATGAGGTGAGGAGAGGAGAGTGGTGCAACGCCTGTCAAGCTGCTTAATTATCAAATGTTGCACTCGATATTGGACACTGCATTGGGCTCAACCATAACAGGTAAGCAAATGTGATGCCATGTCGCAAAGAACGAACTAATAGCTATTCAGAATGAAAGGCCTAAAAACTGCTAATATTATCAAAGATAAAAAGCAAAACCTTAAAGATACAGATACAGATACGGTTCGAAGTGGACTGAAAAAAGTACACGCAGCATAGAAAAAAAAATCATATTCATTCATTTCTATTTGTCCCTCTTTTATTAAAGAGCGGAATGTTAATACAACAACAACAGGTTAAAAATGGAAAGTTTTAGTATGGGTCAGACATTTTTTGTTGTGTTCAAAGACCTGAAATATACACAAGAAGAAAATCACATATGCCCCTTAAGATATGCAACGCCTTTTTGGTATGCTTATGAAAATGTTGAATATTTGATATTTCAACTACTAGGTTAGGTTTGGTTAAAGTGGCTGCCTCCGCTGTCCGAGCGGAGACTCACGTAGGCCGTTGTGGCGCATTGTGCTACCACGCGGGGGGCCCCTATTTCCCGTTACCCAACTTTCGAAGAAGAAGAAAGTTTAGACCCCAGTGAGGCTAATCCAGCGCGTTTGCCTGATGAAACGCAAGATGTCGTTTGGGCTTGTGATTCAATCTCCGCAAGGCACCCAAAGTAGTTTCTGTGGAGGCATTGGTACCTGGTTTTTGACAGTGCGGGACAGTGGCACAGATAGTGCTCTAGGCTTTCTATCTCCCCTCGTCGCTACAGCTGCGGCAAAAGTCATTTGTCTGTAGGCCCATATAGGTACCGTGAGTGCCCATGAGACAGTGACCTGTGAGAAAGCCCACTAGTAGGCTTATGGAGATATGGTTTAACAATATCACCGATTGCGATCTCTTTTCATCCAGCTTAGGCCAGATTTGCTTGGATATACTACATGTAGGTTCCACAGTGGCCAGGAACCCATATTATCATATTTGTGCTACTAATATTTTTCGAAAAATGGCAAAGAAACAACACAGTTAACGGATGTCAATTCGATTTGGGAGCAAAATGGCTGCAATTGTCAAAAAATGTGTCAGTCGAGCAAACCTCTTGTGATTGAATCATGATAATGTTCTATATTAATAGATTTTCAAAACTTTCAGGCAACGATAAAAACGCTGAAAATCTCTCATTCACCATCAGCGATGTATCTTTGAAATTTGGTCTCAGCAGTACGGGCGTATTAAATGTACTCAGCTTCAGTTATCGCATCGAATGGCCTCTAAATCTTATACTCAATCCTGAGACACTCGAACAATATGGCAACATTTTCAAATACCTGATTAAAGTGCGCCGAATTAGTTGGGTGCCAGACATGGTTCAACTATATACAGGTGGGCTCATCTGTAAAGCAACAAAATATGTCTGTTCAAATTGTCAAAATCTGTGTATTGGTGTTGGTGCGATTGGTATGGAATGGAAACATAAAACTTAGCAGTTTTTGTATGTGTAAGTAAAATGTTGCCAATGTGTTGGTTTCATTTTGAGTTTGCCATCTCCTTTTGACAATCACTTCGACCATGCAATGACATAAATAAAATCAGCTGATGAGATGAGCCAACCTGTACATAATTGAACCATGGGTGCCAGAGCGCGCTTATAAAATCCTTAAGGAGGCTGTGAAAAAACAAGGCAAAGCCATACTCAAATCACCACAGTATCGCCATATTCAACTGATGCGTTATAAATTCTATCATTTTGTACATGCGCTACAAAATCACATCACAGCAAATGCATTGCAAGCATCATGGAAGACCTTCAAAGATGACTTATTACAAGCGAAATCAATTGAAAATATTTATCGCAAGCATACCACGTATGTGAAAAGGATACTCTTTCTTTGCATGCTAAATTGTCATAGCGCAGAGTTTTATAATACTATTGAAAATATATTTAAAATATCGTTACAGTTTTACAAGTAAGTTAGCAGTACAAAAGTTAATAATTTTTCTTGTATAATTTACACATTTCTTTTATTTCTCAAAGTAATCTAAAGTCACGCGAATTCAAGAAACGCAGCGACGATGAGCACTTCACATATTCACACATTCACACGAAAAACTATCCAATGATTAACAAAAATTTGATAAATTTATCAAATTTACAATTTATCTGGGTAACAAAATTGTACGTCATGGTTATCAGGAGGAGATTGGCCAATTCATTGCCTTAATTAATTTTAATCAGTACTATAGCGCGAGCACAATCGCTAAGAGCTTAAAAAAAAATAATAGTACAAAATGTTTACTTTAAATGTCTCAAATGTAAGCGCTGAATTTACTTTTTAAAAACTCGAATTTTTAATGTTACTATGTATGTATATATTGTTGTCTATACAATATGTTTGTATGTATATGTATGCATGTATCTAATTTTACTATTCATTAATATAAATGCGTTGAATTATGGTAAATGCTGCTTGTTACCTGGTCTATATGCGGTCACAATTTCATTTCACAGAAAGAAATTTTAATGTATTAATTCGTAAAAGGTTTGAAAAAACTGCGAAACATGAAATTTTCACAACAAATCAAATTCGTCTTTGCTCTAACAACCAGGGGCCCTATTCAGTAACTGTGAGTTTTAAAATGTACACTTTTTCTTCATATAATTTGTATGAAAGAAAAATGTACATTTCAAAACTCATAGTTACTGAATAGGGCCTCAGGAGGCTTTTGTATCAATTTCGGTTTTAGGCCGGATCTGGTATCGGTACCTGCTATGGTAAAAGTTCGGTTTGAAGTGTTGCCGTATCGGTTATACTTCGGTTTTGTTTTCTTGTCATCCCCCTTTTTTTTAACCTTCTTGGATTCATGTCTGCTATCAACACGCATTGTGCTTTGTTCTCTCTCTGTAGTAACTTGACTTTTTCCGGAACTTTCTTTTACCTCTGGACGTGCATCCGAGTATTCTATTTCACTTGAATCTGATAGATCCAATGGCCTTATTCCTGTGATACTCATACGCGTACGCGGTGAAAGCGCCTGTCTGTCAGATTCGTCATCTTTCTCTTCATCAGAATCGGAATTATCGGATGATCTTAAGCCCGTAATACTCATACGGGTGCGCGGTGATAAAGCGTGTTTGTCAGTTTCATCCTCTTCATCCTCATCTGACGTAATAATAACTCGTGGATTTCTGTTTTCAGCACTATTGTGTTTGCGGACCACAAAGCTTTCATCCGAGCATGTAGCAACAACCATAATTAATTTTATGTGTGTAATATATAAAATGAAAAGTTTTTATTTACTTTCATTGCCGGGCTCTTCAATTACCAGCTCGCCACTCGGTAACTCTCCATCTGCAGAACAAAAGAACAAATAACCAGGTTTATTAACCGTACAATTTTCTTACCTGCACCAAAAGAAAATAAACAAAAAATGTAAACATAAACAAAGTTTGACATTTTATGATCAGCTTCGAATGTAAAAACATGTAAAATGCAACTCTTGTGCTTTTACCTGGTTATTGTACCATGGAATTTATAAAT
>JARSSU010032645.1:0-17734 GCA_029619165.1 Eurosta solidaginis
TAGCAGGCGAGGCTCCGGCGACTTCAAGTTCCTCATGGAACTAAGTGGTGAGGGGAGCGCGATGGCTTAGAAGGTTTATTGTGGCCATATTAACCGTTCCCGAAATGGTTGGGCTAGTACCTTAATGGTGCTTGTTACCGGAAGGTATCGGATCTATATCCGGCAAAGGACCATCATAAACCATTAACAACATCACCATCTAAAGAGATTTACCGGTGATGTTCTTAATTTTTGTCTTCATCCGCATCTTCCTCTTCTCCCCATCAATATGCTTAGCAGCAACTGCATCTTCATTTCCATTGTTTCATCATTATCATTATTACTGTCCTTCTTCTTGTTCTATCTCTTCTTTTCACCCATTCGCTTATTCTTTAAACATACACTTTTCAATTTCCATTTGCTGCCGCTTTCCGTCCTCACTCGATTTTTCCAATGAACCGCTTGTTCAGATTCGATTTATGTCTACTCACAGAATCAATCAAATAGTGAAAATTTGATATTTCCATCCGTATACTTAAAGTAATTGAATTCCGGTTCCTTTCAAGAAAATAACTGTTATATTATACAGGAATCAATGAGATATGTATATTAGGATGGGTCGATTTGTATGGACGAACGTTAACCGATATCGCGCCATCGATTTTTCGATACGATTTGGGCTCAGGAAAAAAAGTTCCACTACGCATACCCAAAAAAATAATTTTCGAGCCTGCGAAATTTCATTTTTTTTACTTCTTTTCTACTTTGATTTTTAAGGTATTTTTCATAACCTCTAAAAAATTTTCATTTGATTGTAATATTTTCATGTATACCCTGTCCGACCCAAAAATCAATGAGATATGTATGTCCACAAAAACAAAAAACTGTTATCGCCAACGTTTTTAGCGGACATTTTTGGGACGGACAGGGTATACATGAAAATTTTTTTAGTAGGTCATGAAAAAAACCTTAAAAATCAAAGTCGAAGAAAGTCAAAAAAATTCAATTTCGCTGGCGCATGTTTAAATAAAGTCAAGCTCTAGGCCAGATCAAATATATATATATATATAAATTTAAACCACAAAATGATTATGAGTAAACATATATTTGTCAATTTTTATTTTTGTCGATATTTCGACCTAATTCTAAAGTCATCAGGACTGAAAACATTAATAATATTAAAAACAAGAAACATATAATAATCCTATCGAAAAATCGATGGCGCGATATCGGTTAATAAATCGACCCACCCTAATGTATATGCAACTATGATAATACAGAAACGTCAATTAGAAATAAACAGGAATGTGCTGAAATTGACTTTTGAGTGAAATTGCGTATTTATCCTATTTAAACTTGCCGATTTCAGCGCGCAAATTCGATTGAAAGTGAAATGCAGCACATGCCTGATATTTTTTTTTGCAATACGATACAAATCTCCTTTTGTTTGATATTCATTTAAGCATATTAATATTTTCTTTTTCGAAAAATGGAAACCTAAAATTGTCCACCCGGCTGGACTAGAAGAATATTGCGAATGTCCTTCATATAAAACTTTCTCCAAATCAGCCGTTTTCGAGATAGTAGCGGAAATATAATTAATAGATAAATATATTTTAGATTAGGTAGCAACCTTTTCCAATTCTATTTCCTTTTTGCTTTTTATTGATTATCACGGTCTTTGAAAACTCTGATCAAACCCAAATATTTATTGTTGGTTTGGTAACAGAAAATTCCAGGCTTTTTCGAATTGGTTTCAAAAACGTCGTGCTGAAGTAACAAATTCTTAATACGAATTCTGAAGTACGGCCTCCTTTAGCAGAGTGATGGCTTCCTTTATACATCAGTTGAGTTAGGACGTTTTGAAACACTTGGGACGATATTGAAACAACAATTTTTTAAGGTATTTCAGAATAAGGAAGTTCAGAGTTTTGTGCATTTGATATTGTATAGCCGAATATTTGCATAAAATCCTGAACTCCGCTAATGTTTTTGTTTTGCCTGATGAGGTTTTGTTTTTATTGGAGAGCGCTGCCAGTATAATTCGTGGGGTATATGAATTTGGTACTTGGTTTCATAAGCCCGTTATATAGAGCTATGGAGGAAATCTTTTATGACCGCCTACTACTACTAAGACTAGTGTCTGAAACTTTAGTTGTGGCACTTTCTAAAGACCGGCTTATTTATTAACTTAATCATCGAGAACTTTTTGATCACCCAGTATTTATAAATAAATTTTAACAAAATTTGCCTATAGAAAGTCGATCACTTCCTTTCTCATAATTTACATACTAAAGTATCTTTTCATAAAACGTGTAAATTTTTTCATTCAAGGTTAAACACGTTTTAATTTAAAATACTCATTACATTAAAATTACTCAGTGAAAGTGAAATTTAATAAAAGTAAAAACAAGCTAATAAAAGCTTACGTGTACTATAGATAGTATAGGCGTTTTGGGTAGACTTTTTTTGTTTATTGTTCTTATATTGTATGCCTTTTTGTGAATGCATTTAAATACAGTACATACTAGTGATAAGTTATTTAGAACGGAGTGGGCCTTAGTTCTATATGTGGACGCCTTTTCGAGAAATCGCCATAAACGTGGACCAGGGGTGACTCTAGAATGTGTTTGTACGATATGGGTATCAAATTAAAGGTATTAATGAGGGTTTTAAAAGGGAGTGGCCCTTTGTTGTATGTGTGAAGACGTTTTCGAGATATCGACCAAAATGTGGACCAGGGTGATCCAGAACATCATATGACGGGTACCGCTAATTTATTTATATATGTAATACCACGAACAGTATTCCTTCCAAGATTCCAAGGGCTTTTGATTTCGCCCTGCCAAACTTTTTCATTTTCTTCTACTTAATATGGTAGGTGGCACACCCATTTTACCAAGTTTTTTTCTAAAGTTATATTTTGCGTCAATAGACCAATACAATTACCATGTTTCATCCCTTTTTTCGTATTTGGTATATAATTATGGCATTTTTTTCATTTTTCATAATTTTCGATATCGAAAAAGTGGGCGTGGTCATAGTCGGATTTCGGCCATTTTTTACACCAATACAAAGTGAGTTCAGATAAGTACGTGAACTGAGTTTAGTAAAGAGATATCGATTTTTGCTCAAGTTATCGTGTTAACGGCCGAGCGGAAGGACAGACGGTCGACTGTGTATAAAAACTGGGCGTGGCTTCAACCGATTTCGCCCTTTTTCACAGAAAACAGTTATCGTCCTAGTATATAAGCCTCTACCAAATTTCACAAGGATTGGTAAATTTTTGTTCGACTTATGGCATTAAAAGTATCCTAGACAAATTAAATGAAAAAGGGCGGAGCCGCGCCCATTTTGAAATTTTCTTTTATTTTTGTATTTTGTTGCAACATATCATTACTGGAGTTGAATCTTGACATAATTTACTTATATACTGTAGAGATATTAACTTTTCTTTTAAAATTTGAATTTAAAAAAAAATTTTTTAAAAGTGGGCGTGGTCGTTCTCCGATTTTGCTAATTTTTATTAAGCTGACATATAGTAATAAGAGTAACGTTCCTGCCAAATTTCATCATGATATCTTCAACGACTGCCGAATTACAGCTTGCAAACCTTCTAAATTACCTTCTTTTCTGTGAGCTATGTTCAACTGAGTATAAAAATTCTACACGCTGTTTATACCCGCTGAGCGGGTTGTGCGCTGGGCTTGGGACCCGCCACGTAAAATCATACTCCAATGAAATATAACAACAAGCCTCGGATAAATACATTCTCTATTGATGACGACCATGGCAAACGTTTGAAGGACAATGAATTGAGGGCATGCACCTGGAACGTCCGCTCCCTGAATGGGATTGGTGCAGATGCCCGGCTGGTTGATGTCCTCATCAAAGCAAAATCTGACATCACCGCCATCCAAGAAATGAGTTGGACGAAGCAAGGAAGAAAGAAGATCAAAAATTGTGACATATATTGGAGTGGCCATACGAATAAGCGCAGTTTCGGCGTCGGATTCGTGGTGGGAGAGAGACTTTGTCGCCAAGTGCTGGCGTTCACGCCTGTGGACGAGCGTCTCGCCGCTATCCGAATAAAAGCAAAATTTTTTAATATATCATTCGTCTGCGCCCATGCGCCGACAGAGGAGAAAGACGTTGAGGTGAAAGACACTTTTTATGAACAATTAGAACACACATACGAGCGCTGCCCCCGTCATGATATAAAAGTCGTGCTTGGCGACTTTAACGCCAGGGTGGGCAAAGAAGGTGTTTTTGGCCCTACAGTCGGAAAGTTCAGCCTACACAATGAAACTTCTCCTAACGGACTGAGGCTGATTGACTTTGCCGGTGCTCGAAACATGGTCATATCCAGCACGAGGTTCATGCATAAAAAGATACATCAAGCTACATGGCTGTCTCCTGATCGAAATACTCGCAATCAGATCGATCACGTTGTGATAGACGGACGGCATGCCTCCAGTGTTTTAGATGTGCGCACGATCCGAGGACCTAACATCGACTCGGACCATTATCTCGTTGCAGCCAAAATACGCGCCCGCCTCAACGCGGCTAAAACCAAGGAACAAAAAACACAAGGAAAGCTAGACGTCGAAAAGCTTCAATCACAACAGACTGCCAATGATTTCGCAACTCGACTCTCACACCTGCTCTCTGAGAGCACAACTCATCCTGAAGGAATACAGGAGCAGTGGGAGCATATCTCCAAAGCACTTCGTACTGCCGCCGAGGAAAAAATTGGTTACCGGCAGCCACGAAAAAACAATGGTACGATGAAGAATGCCGCGTTGCAACCGAAAGAAAAGACGCTGCCTACAGGGCTACGTTAAAAGCGAGCGCGACAAGAGGAGTGTGTGAACGCTATCGTGAGTTGAAAAGGGAAGCGAGACGCCTTTTTAGGAAGAAAAAAGCAGAAGCAGAAAGGCGTGAGCGAGGAGCTTGAGCTGCTAGCCACCAGGAATAACGCCCGAAAATTCTACCAAAAAATACGGCGACAGACGGAAGGTTTTAAGACCGGGGCAAACTCCTGTAGGAATGAAAACGGCGACCTTGTAACTGATGTCCAGAGAGTGCTTAGATTATGGAGGGAATACTTCTCTGCTCTCCTAAATGGAAGCAGCAATTCACCGCGCAGAGATGAAGAACCCGATCCCGCAATCGATGATGATGGAATATATGTCCCCCCGCCCGATTATGACGAAGTTAGAATAGCAATAACCAGATTGAAAAACAACAAGGCCGTGGGCGCTGATGGATTGCCTGCGGAGCTATTCAAGTTCGGCGGCGAGGAGTTGGTAAGGCGCATGCAGCAGCTTCTTAGCAAAATATGGGCGGACGAGTTCATGCCCGAGTTGGAATCTAAGTGTTCTTTGCCCAGTCCACAAGAAGGGGGATACTGCAAAATGCATCAACTATCGTGGAATCAGCCTTCTTAATATCGCATATAAGGTCCTTTCAAGTGTATTGTGCGAAAGATTGAAGCCCACCGTGAACCGGCTGATTGGACCTTATCAGTGCGGCTTCAGACCTGGTAAATCTACCATCAACCAGATTTTCACAATGCGCCAAATCTTGTAAAAACCCGTGAAAAGAGAATCCACACACATCACCTCTGTAGGGTTATCTACTTTGTAAAATATACTTTAATTTTGTAAATTATTTTTATGTTATATTACTTTTAATCTTATTTCAAAATGAAAATTTTCTAATCAGTTATCTTTAAAACTAAAAAAAGTGAATATAATAAATAATAAATAGAATAAATTTATTTAAATATATAGTTTAACACTATATATTTATGTGGAGGGGGAGTAAATATAGTGTTAACTACTTTGTATTCTTTACTTTAATTTTTAAAATAATTTTTAATTTAGTTTTCGTGTTAACTTAAAATTTTTGAATAACTTCAAAAAAAGAAAATTCTAATTAGTTGGAAAATATTTAAACTCAAAAATAAATAAAAATAAATTTTATATTGCAAACCGAAAATAAAAGAGTTTTTTTAAATATCAACCTGAATGTTGATATAACCTCTTCGTCGACTTTAAAGCCGCCTTCGACAGCACGAAAAGGAGCTGCCTATATGCCGCTATGTCTGAATTTCGTTTCCCCGCAAAACTTATAGGGCTGTGCAAAATGACGTTGAGCAACACCATCAGCTCAGTCAGAATTGGAAAGGACCTCTCCGAGCCGTTCGAAACTAAACGAGGTTTCAGACAGGGTGACCCCCTATCGTGCGATTTCTTTAATTTGATGCTGGAGAAAATTATACTAGCTGCAGAACTTAACCGCACTGGAACAATATACTATAAAAGCATGCAATTACTGGCAAATGCTGATGACATTGATATCATCGGCCTAAACACCCGCGCTGTTAGTTCTGCTTACTCCAAACTGGAAAAAGAAGCGGTAAAGATGGGTTTGATGGTGAATGAGGACAAAACGAAGTACCTGCTGTCATCCAGCAAAGAGTCAGCGCATACGCGCCTTGGCAACCACGCTACTGTTGGCAGCCATAATTTCGAAATAGTAAAAGACTTCGTTTATTTGGGAACCAGCATCAACACTAGCAACAACATCAGCACTGAAATCCAGCGAAGAATCAATATTGCCAATAAATGCTACTTTGGACTTGGTAGGCAATTGAAAAGTAAAGTCCTCTCTCAGCGAACGAAAATCATACTCTACAAGTCACTTATCGTACCCTTCCTGCTATATGGGGCAGAAGCATGGACCATGACAACAGCAGATGAAGCGGATTTGGGAGTGTTGGAGAGAAAAGTTCTTCGAAAGATTTATGGACCTCTACGCGTTGGCGATGGCGAGTACCGAAGAAGATTTAATGATGAGCTGTACGAGCTATACGCAGACATCAACATAGTCCAGCGAATTAAAACGCAGCGGCTGCGCTGGCTAGGCCATGTTATGCGAATGAAAGATGATGCTCCGGCCAAGAAAGTGTTTCTATCGGAACCCGCCTATGGAAGCAGAGGTAGAGGGCGGCCCCCACTCCGTTGGAAGGACCAGGTGTAAAACGATTTATACTCCCTTGGTGTGACCAATTGGCGCCGGTTGGCGGAGCGAAGGAGCGACTGGCGCGCCTTGTTGGACGGCCATAACCGTTTAGACGGTTAAGCGCCAATTAAGTAAGTAAGTGTTTATAAAATAAAATCTAAAGCGGTATAGCAAAAAAAATTGTCCAAAATCATGAGAAAAATGCGAATTCAAACTTGTGCTTTGTTATACTAAACACAATAGATCTAAATAAAGGTTACATTGCATCGAGGCCGAATAATAATACCAAAATTAAATTATTTAAAAAATTACAAATAAATTTGGGCATTTTCATGGATATTTTAGAAACTTCTCGATTTTTTTTAGAAAAAGGTTTTGCTTCATTGGATAAATAAAACTTTATAAAATTATATATTAATATTTTATAATTTTCATAAAAATTTTAAGAAACTCGACATTTAGAATTTCTGAAATTTATTTAAGTGTTTTGAGGTTATTTTTAAAATTTACGAAAAAACCAGCAAATTGCTATAAACTTTATAATTTATTACGCTGCTATTTTTCCTGTCGCAGCTGTATACTGTTTACATTTACAAATTTTTACATTACATACTTATTATGTGTGCATATTTAAATTCTTACGCTATAAACATAAATATGTAAGTAATATAATGAGCGTGTGATTAATTTTATTTCATTTTTTTTCTTTTATCCTCTTTCACAGCCTGGGCGCGTGGCAACACTTATTGAAGACAAAGAGGTGAGTGTATTATACGGTACATTGCTACACCCAACAAAATTGCTCCTTATACATATGTGGCTTATCTTCTTCTTCTTAATATATAAAAAACACGTGTCACACAATTGAGGCCAATGGACTCCTAAACTACTGAACCGATTTTGAATTTGTTTTGCACCCCGTATGTAGTTTGATCTAACTTGAAATATAGGATAGGTTATATCTCAGTTTATAGTCGCAATATTATTTTATTGCAATTTTTTTATTTGTTTATTGTTTATTCTGAGCGGGGCCCGCTATTTAGAGGTACTACGACATTTTTTTTTAATTCAGGAGGGTCTTTAGTTGTTCCATGTGAAATTCTTAAGCCGAATTTCAAAACCAACGAAAATCTGCATATCATTTTAATATTACATTAAAGTGTGAAAAATAAAAATCTATATATATAAAAAAGGGCTAAAATGTGTCTTAGTTGGTCGCCGGTGTTTAAAGAGATGTGTCGGTCGATTTTGTTCAAACTTTCACACAAGTTGCATAAACCTCACGGGGTGGTTACTATATAGGTTTGGTTGCGATCGACGTACAGGGTCTCGAGATATAGGCCGAAACGTGGACCCGAGTACCCTTGGAATGTGTTTATAGAATATGGATAACAAATCAAAGCTGTTGATGAGTGCTTTAGTATAGGGTAATTTATAAATAAAACGATTAGGAAAAAGTGAAGAGGGGGAGAGCAGAGTCAGACGGAAAAAGCCTATTAAAATGTATGCAGATAGGCCAAATTTAGGGCAGGATAACGTCTGCCGGGTCTTCTAGTAAAATGTATAATACAAGAAATGTGTATAATGATCAAGTCTCTTTGTGAGACAACATTGTGTTTGGTTTTATTTAGGCCGAAATTGCTTTAGTTGCCAATAAACGGTCATGGTGTCAGTTAGGACAGGGGTGGCTTTTCGTAATTCGATATCGAACAAGAACGTGTATCCAACGACCATTTGTTGCTGCTTTCCATAAAACTATTCCATACGAAAATAGCTATCGAATTGCCTATTCGTAAGTTGAACTTTATTATGCTTTTGTGATTACTCAAGGATTATCAGCAGGGTTAAAGCGGAGTCATTGGTGCCGTTTGTCGTATCGCTGTAGTCGTATCCCTACGTAACCCTATACAATACATTGTTATCGATTAATGGTGCCTTAACCTAAAAATCGTGAAAATTTCATAAAAATGAAGAAAACGCAAAAAATTACAAACATATTCCACAAAAAATAAGTCTCCTAGTCATTACGTACCCAAAACAATGAATAAAATCTACAAAAAGTTATTAAATTCACCAACTCAAATATTTTTAGGTTATGGATATGGCGAAAACGCTAAGGTCGTAACCGTATCGTAGCCAAACAATTGGTTTTTGGTTGACCGTCGTAACGATAAACAGCTGATTACGTTAGGGATACGACTACAGCGATACGACATACGGCACCAATGACTCCCGCTTTATGTCTATGACGTTATACGAAGGTAGTGCCGTATGGCTAAACACTTATCGTCGCTTACATGATTTGTTGGTGGGTATTTTTGTGTAGGTATAGTGCTTGACATAGATTAACAAAAACATAGCGTTAATGAACTACATACGCAGGACCGTAGAGAGAAAATCCGGGCCCGGGACTAAACATTTTACGGGCCCCCTATAAAAAATCCACTAATCCATTTGATTAATTTGAATTAATGACGAATCAGAAATAAGATTCTCTTTTAACAGCCATATATTGTTTCAAATAATCTTTTCTAGTTATTTAGTAACATTTTAATACATTTCTGATAAATTTAATGATGATTGTAAATTTTAATTATTCAATATAGAAAGTTCGGATATAAAAGAGTCGCTTTTCTTGCTTTTTCGCTGCAAATTTTTTATAATAATATCAAAATTTAACGGTCTTGCCAAAACGGATTCAACACAAAGCGTGGCAATTCATGAAACTCGCTCTTGAGATGAACACGATCTATGAAAGTTTTTGATTCTTGAAAGGACGCTGAATGAACGTTCTGCACTAGCTACAGAGTAGCATTTAGCAATTCCGATGGTGACAGATCTTTATCAAAATTTGCTTCGTAAATGTGGTTCAAGTGAATTATTTCGCATTCTAAGCGTTGAGAAACGTCCTACTTGTATTTTTCGACAAATTTTGCTGCACTCGCCCGAACCGTAGTTTGTTCCATGTCTTCAAATTGCCACAAAAAAGAAAACGTCTCGTTCAAACTTCTCATAGCTGCAAATCGTTCAGTAATGCCAGTGATTACCGAATCAACGATCACCAGGAATGTATTGTTTTTAAAATCAGACTCTGGATCATCCGCAATCATCTCATTTCCATTATCTTCAGAACGTCTTTTGGGGTTTCTCTTTCGAATGTCCGGAAACTTTGCCGAGATGTTCAGTTGAATAGCAGCTGTTTTGCATTCGTTTAAAATTGTATCCCATTAGTTCCTGATCAACTTCAAATCAGCCAAAAAGGCATCTAGATGTCGGACCTCAACATCTATGGTGGCGTCTCTAGCTTGGAGATCCACGTTTCTTTAATTAATGGTAGTCAGTATTTTGAACCAAATTGAGGGCAGCAAGATACTTTCGATGTACTTGAGAATGCCGGTAACATCGCCGTATGCTTGTGCAGTCAAATTTGGCTTTTGGCTGAAAGACTATGAAGAGAGCTCGGTACATTTTTTTGAGGATGTCCCATCGTTGTGGAGTGCTGCTGAAAATAGTAAAACATTTTTGTACAACTCCTAAGAAAGTAATTGCAACCGCACAACATTCTGCAGCATCAGCACCACATCAATTGAGACTGTGGGTTGCACAAGGCGAGTAATCAGCATTCGAGTTTTTGTCGAGAATGTGACGTAGTGGTCCGTTGTAAGCTCCTTTCATATTGGCGCTGTTATCGTACTCTTGTGCACGACAATCTTTTAATGGGATTTCATGTTTACCTAGAGTATGGCAATTCACGAAAGCCAAAAACCGTTCTTGAATTGTAAAATTTGAGTTAGCGCAAAATGAACGTAGTCAACGTGAATAGCATCAGGTATAGCATCAACGATAATAGCAAAATACTCGGCTTTCTTGCCTTGATCTAATATAGTTTCCCTCGCGTGCTTTGCACGAATTCTATAAACTCGTTCTGAATGCCTGGGAAAGTTAGTGAACTTGTAAACGTTTGTGTGCTGTTGTGAAATCATAACTTTCTCCAAATGATCTCTAAGTATCGGATAATATTGGCTTATGAGATCTTAGATGCCCAAAAAATTTCCATCGTTTCGTTCACCAAGACATATACTTTCGCCTTTGAAAGCTAGGCCTCTTTCACCCAAAAATAAAAATAAAAAAAGAGTGTCCAAAGTTCTATAAAGAATTTCTTTCCACTTTTGAGTTTCAGTGATTAGCTGTTCATTGATAAGTGTATCAATAGTAGCCTCCTTTTGAATTATATTTTGTAAAGATCGCCATGGAATATAACATTTAATGTGATCCTGGAATTTCGAATATCCGCAGAACAAGTTTTAGGTCGATTTAAAGTATTGGTGCTTAATAGACGACATGGTAGGCAATAAAAAGCATTGCTACTGGCACTCCACACTAACCAGACACGCTCCACTTTCTCTCCATTTGGCAAGATTCTGTTTAACAACGAGGTAGGAAATGCCTCGTCATGACGATCACGTGATAAAATAACAGGACACTTTTGATGACCTCAACGAATTATTTCGTTGACTTCTTCAGATCGCAAAAAGTCATTATTCAGGGTACCGATATCGAAGTCGTTTAAATAATCTGGACTTTGATACAGAGTTGGTGGTATTGTTGGAAGACTTTTTAAAGATGAACCTTCATCAGTGTCACCACGAAAACTGTACGATTTCGGACTCATGTAAACACACATTTTTGTTTGATGTTTTTATTGTCTCCTGAGGAGACCCAGGCAAAAAATCATTATCAATATTCGTTGCTTTTGAAATTCGGCTTAAAATTTGCACATGGAACAACTAAAGACTCTCCTGAATTAAAAAAAAAGCACTGGCTGACAACATTTCACCAAGATTATGTAAACAAATTTGGATTACTTTCTGGTATGAAAGGCGTGAAAACTTAGACCCACTTTTAGAATAGCAAGTTAACTTTAAACTCAGAGTTAACCTGACATTAGGGGTTAAACTCATAAGTTTTGTAACTTTTTTAAGTTAAATCTGAGCTAAAAAAAATTAACGTGCCGTTCTACAAGTGGGCCTTAATAGATAAAAATACCACTTTTTCCTGTAACAAATCAACGAAGCCAACGGAGATTGGCGATGTCATTACTGACCAAGTATACTCCAGGCTATGCCCTGATGTAGACATTTCACGTGTATATATACTTTTAATCATTGGCCATCAATCTCCATCGAACTATTGACCATTTGAACATCCGCGTCGATGGCACTACGCTACCGACTGTCCTACACCCCAAAATCTTGGGCTGTGATGTTTCCAGAGCCGTAATAAAATCCTCAAATCTCTTGCTGGCAGTACTTGGGGAAATGACAAAGAAACGCTAATTACCACTTACAAAGCAATTGGCCAGCCGATTGCATGCTACGCGTCCCCAATATCGTCACCGAACCTATGGCATACACACTGGAAGAAGCTACAGGCCTGACAAAATACTGCTCTCAGAACCGCCAGGGGCTGTCTTCTTATGTCCCCAGAACACCATCTACATAATGAGGCGAGAATACTCCCCTCAGGGAGAGAATGAGATGCTAACCAAACAGTTCCTGTTGAATAAAACCTGGGCATCCGAACAGATATCTGATTGATGAGCCAACACGACCAGGGGCTTAAGGAGCCATCTCCATAAGCATTATGATGAAATACGGCACCTGAGAACTCAGCCGTATGGCGCCAAAAACCACAAGCAGGTCCTCAGTGAACTCCACACACAGGCGTTGGACCTTTATGCCAGGAATTGCCCGGTGAATCCAGTACTCAAAGAACAGTACCCAAAACTTGCGGAAGAGGAATGCACACTCCCAGGGAAACGCTAGAGTGACTCGACTTTGATCTACATACTGTAACAGGTTAAACTCTTAGCTATCCAGAATCAACCCCGCATACAAAACATATGTCCTGGTTGTAACGTGTCCCCACATGACACCGACCATCTCCTTAATTGTAATGTGGAACCAACGCCTCTATTAACACCCCTCTCATTATGGTCCACCCCTGTTGAAACAGCAAGTTTTCTTGGACTCCCGTTAGAGGACATTGATGACAATTTGTGATCGGTCGCACCTATTGGATGGGGCGAAGCACTGCTACAACAACAACAACTATTGACTATGTAGGTTTAATAGAACCACATGCAGAAATTGAAAACAGTCCACTTAAAAGCCCAACTCTTGTCGGCTGGAGACACTCATCCTCGTTTCCATAACGAAAGTCTCTATCTGTTATTTATGTTTTCCTTATATTTTCGCTCTAATATTTCCTCTATAGCCTTCACGATCTAACGCAATTGCATTCATCAACTTTCGTCAGTATTCTCACGCCCACACGACGCACAATTTTTACACGTCCGCTTATTTGTTTTGAATCTACATTTGTAAATTTACTATTTTCGCCAATCGCTGACTGACACGTGTACCAACAAACTTGAAATAAATAAAATCAATTACAACAAAAAATAAGATCTTTTTTGGCGCATATTCAAATTTCCCATGATAAGCCCCATTTCGTGTTAGAGACACGCAACGTCACACCATAGGGAGTGACGTCTGCCTCTTAACTTGTCAATGTCTAATAACACTCTGGCACGTTTCCGTGGACACCAAACGCATTAAAACTCGATTTTTTCTCTCTTCGTTTATGACCGTTTGGCGGATTTCCCCGGAATATAGGCGAAGTTTACGATATTTCTTCGTAAACCGTTTTACACCTTGATACTTTCTATCCTAGGCCCGGGGACTTTCCCCAGGGTTAATTTTGTGAGTTACTAGGAACTCGTATGTGACCCCGAGAAACAAGCATGGAAGACTCGAATTAGCGCCGACCCTATATAAGATGGTCAGCTAAACAGTATTTATTCTTTGTATGTAACGAAAAAGCATCTGTGAATTTTGTTCTGTTTGCAGCGTGAATGAAATTATTTGAAATGATGCATAATATTTAGTTTGTGTTGCATACTTCTAGGCGCATATGAATACAATTCTAAATGGATTTGTTAAATGTTGATAGTTATATACAATGTATATATATATACTTACATATATATGTATATTATACATACTTACATATAATAAACTCTTTTTATTAGCTTGTCGTACTTGAGATTTTTTCAGCCGTGTTCCGTCCAATGTGGTTCCGGATTCTCCTCAATTCGTTAGCTTACAAACAGATAGGATGGGATTTGTTTCTTTGCCGTATATGAATTCGGTGAGCTCGGCTTATGCCTCATCGGAGAGTACTAAAATCGTATGGTTCAGCAAATCTAAAAGCCTGAAATCTAGGCTAAGGACGTTCAGTTTCTGTACTATTCCGCTTAAGTAATTGGTATTTGGGTTGAGCTATTTCTAAAGTATTTATAAGTTGACAAATCCTACAATTCAATTTTGAATCAACTACCTCACAATAGAATAGCCAATGAAACATTGTGGGTTTTTTCTCAAGCTTCAACATTTGCTATCTTAGAAAAAAATTTCAATTGGGAAAAAAAACAAATTAAGCGAATTGTTTAATTTGTTTTGCTTTACAATTGAAATTTTTTTGTAAGCGGCAGAAAATTTTTGAAGCTCTCTAAAAAAAACGTAAAACTTTAAAAGTGGTGAAAATGGCTAACCTAATTGTAGATGTTACCGATAGGAAGTTTCATAAGGGACACTCATGTAGTTGTAGTTTTAGTTCGTGAAGTCACAGTATTGATTACAATATGTTCATATTTATAATATCTACAAAAGTAAAAGATTATATTATGTGTAAGTTATTTTAAATTAAGAAATTATTTTAACCTTCTTTTGCAGGGCATCACCTGGGGTTGTGCTTATAAAATTACCGGCAGCAAAGCATTGGATTATCTAAAACAGCGTGAATGCACATTAGGTGAGTTCCACCCTTTCCGATCTCCTCTATCCCCTCATTACAACTGATTTTCCAATACAATCCTTTTCAAACTAATTAATTTCCTCTTTATTTCATTTCAGGTGGTTACATTGTACTCGAAACGAAATTCTTCCCGCGTGTGGCTTCCTATGATACACCTTTAGTGGTGAAGCAGTTCCTGTGTTGGTTTATGTTGCAACTCCAGATAATTGTCATTGGCTTGGCGAAGATACGCATGAGAATATAGCTGAAAAACATTGTCGAATGCAGTGGCTCAAATGGACACAATGTCGAGTATTATTGCGTTTAGCAAATTTTATACGGGAGGAAATGCCCGAAGTGGTCGATACACATTTATTCGAATTAGAGTTCCTCGTATTGGAGAAATTGCATCAACGTCAATACCTCTGTGGTCTGTAATGGGCATGCCACCAGAACGTATACGTCGTGATTCACATGAAGATATCAAACGGCCTCCAACATTCGAATTTACTTCTCGTATTCCAGAACGCAAACTACGTTGCTTGAATATTTGATTTGAAATCACGAGTGCAAGTGATGCTCGTGGTACACAATTTAATGGTCTTCTGAGAGATTACAACAAGGCTGGCTGTAATAAATTGTTGCTTTTTTGATATATACGTAGATGATTGATGATAGGCGCACAATTAATATAAGTTTGTAGATCGTCTAAGAAAACATGAGTGAATGTAGACCTCAAAAAAATTGATAAACATTATTCAATTAAAGCACGAAGATAAGATTCAGGTCATGCTATCTTGCTATCAATCATGAAATTAGTTCGCGTGTAAGGAAAAAAAACATATTTTAAGTGGTGAATTCTTTAAACGCGCACTGATGGCACGATGGTATGTGATGTTGGTTTCTGAATATCAAGTATTCTATCCTCTTTGATTCTATCTGTACGAAATACATTTATATGTACACACATTCAAAGTTGACTTTCAATGTAATCATGTATCATTTTACTAACATCGTCTATCATTGGATTATATCGTGATAATATAAGAGTTATAAGAATTTTCCTCAAATATTCACTTCCGGCTTGTATAAAATTTGCTTTAAATTCAACTGGCTTGAAATCAATTTACCATCATAATACAATCAGTGATAAAGCGAACTAATTTACAATAAACATAAAATATTGTATACATAACTGCTGTAAGAGCATACAAAAAAATCCGAGATATTTAGGCATTTCACAAGGCCTCCTATCCAAAAATTAAAAAAAAATTGTATGTGAATAAGACACTCTTGTGAATTGTCCATTTATTTAATATATAAGACTCCACGCGTATTATAAGAATGAAAACAACTACAGTATATAAAAATATTGTTAACATAATTGTAATAATTGTTTGGAGAATAATAAGATCTTATCAAAATGTAGTATACAACAAACAATTTATTCCAAATAAAACCAAAAACAAAACAATCGATACAAGTTGTCTTAGTTAAAATGCAGAAATGAAACAAAAAAACACAAGCAGGTCCTTGATGAACTTCACAAACAGGGCGTCGGACCTTATGCCAGAAATTGTCCGTGAACCCAGTACCACATACCCAGAAACTTGCGGAAGAGGAACGCATACTCCCCAGGGGAAACGCGAGTCACTCTGTCTCAACTTCGTTCTGGATATTGTAACAGGTTAAACTCTTACATATCCAGAATCAACCCCGACATACAACAAAATGTATGCCCCCACTTGCAATGTGTTCCCCACATGACACCAACCATCTCTTTAATTGTAATGGAACCACGCCTCTAACGCCCCTTTCATTATGGTCCACCCCTGTTGAAAACCATGAAACCACAAGTTTCCTTGACTCCAGTTAGAGGATATTGATGACAATTTGTGATCGGTCGCAGATATTAGGTGGGGCGAAGCATTGCTACAAACAAAAACAACATTAAAATGCGTTTTGTTATAGTTCACATTTGCATGTTTGTTGTTGTGTAGCGATTAGGTTACTCCCCGAAGGCTTTGGGGAGTGTTATCGATGTGATGGTCCTTTGTCGGATACAGATCCGATACGCTCCGGTAACACAGCACCATTAAGGTGCTGGCCCGACCATCTCGGGAACGATTATATGGCCACATTGAACCTTCAGGCCATCCCTCCCTCCCACACCCCCAAGTTCCATGAGGAGCTTGGGGTCGCCAGAGCCTCGTCTGTTAGTGAAACGGGATTCGCCGCTCGAAGGTGAGGTTGACAATTGGGTTGGAGAAGCTATATGTTGCGCTACACAACCCTTGAATCCCCTTGCATCATAAGCCACAGTAGATAGCAGTGCTGTATTGGCATATTATGCTTTTTATTTTCATTTTGTAAGCTAAATAATTATAGAAAAAATACACAATAAGTATTTTATAACTAATTAGTTAAAATTTCAGCCGCACGCGTTTCCATTAGTTTCTCCATTGATGTTATGGATGCCATCCAATGATCTAATGTAGTGGCCATGCCAGCAATTTGTTTACGGCCCAATACGCGTGGTTGTACCTGTTAAACAAACAAATAAACATTGGATCGAACTTTAAAATTTTACTAAACTGGCGATCAGGAAATGACTATATAATTCTAACATAACGCTAAAAGTGGATTATTTTTCTAGAAGAATTAATCTAGCACAGCTCAGGACTTTTATAAAGTGCCGAATCTAACAATGGCTTAAGGCGCGGAAATATTCATCAAGAGTCGTGAGAATCCCACTCATCTGGCTTCATAATTTCAACGATCAAAACCCTGTAGACTATACCATTTGTTTGACATTACATGGAATAGTTTGTTGGCATGTGAATGACATTTTAACGTAAGCTACGTAGAC
>JARSSU010032646.1:0-11985 GCA_029619165.1 Eurosta solidaginis
CGGCCGGGGTGCGTATGCTCCTGAGTCGTAGGTCGGCGCACCGGGGTCGATCTCAGTGGGAATGTGGCGTGTAGAATAATGAAATAAACAAATAGGCGAGAATTTCTCGTTATAAAGGATGATCTTTATTCAGTAAAGATAAATAGCTAGGGTACAATATTACCTGAGTATAAAACGGCAGAGATCGTTGGCGGCAGATGCGTGCTGGTTGGCTGTTGAAATCAAAGAGGCCGGTTGTATAGCAAGCTACAACCGTTGACCCGCAAAATCCTCCGTTTTGGAGGGGAAAGGCACCCACACATCAACCCCGACATGCATATGCATGAGTGCTGACAAAAAGCACACATACACGCGCATGTACATGCATGCACATGCATGAGGGTGATGGTGTGGGTGGTTATAAATTAATTCGAGTATCGAGTATCGATTTGCAGAGTTGCATTGGGGGGGTCGCAATCAGATGCGGAAAAGTTAGGCATCCTGCCTAAACAAGGGCCCATTCCACTTGCTGCTTCTAGATCTGACAGCTATATCACTCCTAATAGCTGGCGCCTTAGGAAAGCAACCCTACTTCTCACGGAAAATTTTTTTCTGTAGACAAAATATAACTAAAGAAATAAATTCTGTTAAAATTTTTATTTAAACACATACATATATCTACAAAAAACGAAGTTGAATTGGCAAACAATATCTTAAACCAACTGAACAAATTATTGTGTTCTTCGAATTGGAACGTATTATTGTTAACAATGATATTTTAATTAGAGTATAATTTTTATAAAGGTGTTATTCTTACGTGTACATATACTTAAATTTAAAAGCTGCTGTTTTGTTTTAATTAAAATATCATTGTTGTCATTGTTAACAATAAAAAGTTCTAATTCGTAGAAAATATTGGTTTTTTAAGTTGATTTAAGGTATTGTTTGCCAATTCAACTTCTCCATATTTGTAGTTAAAAGAAAAAATTTCAAGAGGATTTCATTCTTTTAGTTATCTTTTGTCTACAAGAAAATAAAACCTTTCTAGCGAAAAAAAAATGTGTTTGCTACTGCGTAGTCAAATTGACGTGCTATACGATAACTGGCACTGGATTTTTAAGGTCTGACAAAAACTAATACGCGCACTGAGTTTCTTGGTTTTTTTACAAGGTTTTCGTTATTCAATTATGTTATTTATATTATTACTAGCCTTTACCCGTCCCCGTCCGCTAGGAGTATATATAATATATGGGCTATTCCCGTTAGCCTGCTTATCAAGTTATATATTTAAAAATAATTCCTGAACTAAATGAGCTGATAACCGGATAAAAACGCTTACGTGAACGCTACAATACAGTTTTTTCGAATTAAAAAAAAACATTTAATTGTTAAGTTAAATTAAGTGATATCACAGGGGTGAAGAAATTACTATTCATAGAACAAAGGAGCAAAACATCAATTATCTAAAAAAATTTAAATGAATATACAGGAATTAAATAAATAAATGTAAGGCGCGATAACCTCCGAAGATATTTTTAGGGCGAGCTTCTCTTCCAATTTAAGTATTGCTTCCCTTAATTTTTCCTACAAATTGGCGGGAGGGGACCTACAAGGCAGATGATTTTTCACTGAGAGCTTTTCATGGCAGAAATACACTCGGAGTGCTTGTCAAACACTACCGAGGGGCGATTCCGCTAAAAAAAATGTTCTTCTAATTGAAAAACTTGTTCTAAAATTTTGATGTTGCTTTGCCCGCGGCATGAGCACAGGAATTTCGGTGAGGTAGGCGGAGCACGCTACCATCACACCACGGCGGCCGCCAAACGGGAATTTAATTGGGTAAAATATTAACAATTGTGTATATAATAAGTTCGGGTGTAACCGAACATTACATACTCAGCTGAGAACTTTGGAGACAATATAAGGGAAAATCACCATGTAGGAAAATGAACCTAGGGTAACCCTCGAATGTGTTTGTATGACATGGGTATCAAATGGAAGGTATTAAAGAGTTTTTTAAAAAGGAGTGGGCCATAGTTAGTTCTATAGGTGGACGCATTTCGAGTTATCGCCATAAAGGTGGACGAGGGGTGACTCTAGAATGCGTTTGTACGATATGGGTATCAAATTAGAGGTATTAATGAGAGTTTTAAAAGGGAGTGGCCCTTAGTTGTATATGTGGACCAGGGTTACCCAGAACATCATCTGTCGTGTACAGCTAATTTATTTATATATGTAATACCACGAACAGTATTCCTGCCAAGATTCCAAGGGCTTTTGATTTCGCCCTCTAGAACTTTTTCATTTTCTTCTAATTAATATGGTGGGTGTCACACTCATTTTACAAAGTTTTTTCCAAAGTTGTATTTTGCCTCAATAAGCGAATCCAATTACCATGTTTCATCCCTTTTTTCATATTTGGTATCGAATTATGGTATTTTTTTAATTTTTCGTAATTTTCGATATCGAAAAATTGGGCGTGGTCATAGTCGGATTTCGGGCATTTTTTACACCAAGATAAAAGGAGTTCAGATAAGTACGTGAACTAAGTTTAGTAAAGATATACCGATTTTTGCTCAAGTTATCGTTTTAGCGGCCAAGCGGAAGGACAGACCATCGACTGTATATAAAAATGGGCATGGCTTCAACCGATTTCACTCATTTTCACAGAAAACAGTTATCGTCGTAGAATCTATGCACCTATCAAATTTCACAAGGATTGGTAAATTTTTGTTCGACTTATGGTATTAAAAGAATTTTAGACAAATTAAATGAAAAAGGGCGGAGCCACGCGCATTTTGAAATTTTCTTTTATTTTTGTATTTTGTTACACCATATCATTACTGGAGTTGAATGCTGACATAATTTACTTATATACTGTAAGGATATTAATTTTTTTGTTAAAATTTGACATAAAAATTTTTTTAATTTAAAGTCGGCGTGTCCTTTTCATCCGATTTTTCTAATATTTATTTATCATACATATAGTAATAGGAGTAACGTTCCTGCCAAATTTCATCATGATATCTTCAACGAGTGCGAAATTACAGCTTGCAAAACTTCTAAATTACCTTCTTTTAAAAGTGGGCGGTGCCACGCCCATTGGCCAAAATTTTATTAATTTTCTATTCTGCGTCATAAGTTCAACTCGCCTACCAAGTTTCATCCCTTTATCCGTCTTTGGTAATTTTTGGATTTTTCGAAATTTTCGATATCGAAAAAGTGGGCGTGGTTATAGTCCGATATCGTTCAGTTTAAATAGCGATCTGAGATAAGTGCCCAGGAATCTACATACCAAATTTCTTCAATATACCTCAAAATTTACTCAAGTTATCGTGTTAACGGACAGACGAACGGTCGGACGGACGGACGGACAGACGGACATAACTCAATCAAATTTTTTTTTCGATACTGACGATGTTGATATGTGAAAGTCTATATCTATATCGTTTCCTTTATACCTGTACATCCAACCGTTATCCAATCAAAGTTAATATAGTCTGTGTGCAAAGCACGCTGAGTATAAAAATAGATACCCAAGTTTTCAAAGATCAAATAATTGCGTTAACTTTAGAAGTTATGCAGGTGAAAAATCGCGATAAAATTAGAATAATTCTTCATAAAAATTATGACGATTCTGTCTTGGTGGCCTCCGCAGAAATCACATGACACATGTTTAATAAAAATAGTAAAGAAAAAGTAAGGAAATCTAAATCATTTATTAGTTGTTAGAAACACCATATTAAAGAGATAAATATAAGTTTGCCCGGGTCTCATCTAGGAAAACCTCTACAGTTAGAGGGGCCATAGGTTAGATAATCAATACAAAGGACAGCATAGAGTAAAAAATATTGGTAATAAAATAATTAAAAAAAAATTTTTAAGTTAAACGGTTTTATTGAAAACAATACTTACATGAAATAATAATAATACGAAAAGCTAGAAAATAATTAGGTAGGTCCTAGGTACTAGTCATCACACTCCTTATCAATCTAGGGCGTTGATCAGACAATTAAATAAAAGCGTTGGGCGCGTGAAATTTCTAAAAATGTGAGGCGTAGCATAACCTGATTAAGGTTCAGTTGGTTTTACTTATGACTATCAATAGAAATATGACGCGTCCAACGCTTTTATTTAATTGTCTGATCAACGCCCTAGATTGATAAGGAGTGTGATGACTAGTACCTAGGACCTACCTAATTATTTTCTAGCTTTTCGTATTATTATTATTTCATGTAAGTATTGTTTTCAATAAAACCGTTTAACATAAAATTTTTTTTTATTATTTTATTTTCAAGTTTTTAGTCTTTATTTAGCTGCCTGTTATTTCTCATTCCATTTAGTTCATTTAGTGACTCATTATTACAAGGACTCTTTCCTGACATTTTGTTACAACCTAAGTCCTCAATACATAATCCTTCCAAAGACTTTACTCGACTGCACCACGTATGCTTGCCCCTCCTCCAACTCCAAAATATTTTGATGTCACTTCTACTGGACTGTATGCAATATTTGTTCCAAATATGAGCCAAATCGGGCATCATAGGTCGCTTTCTATTCATGTATGTATTATGTGTTCCAAATATGGACCAAATCAAATCGGACCACAAATATGATTTTTGTGAATATCTCGATCCATGCGCCACCTAGCGGCGATTTTTTTCACAGGTCGATTTCTATTCTTGCATGTATTATGTGTTCCAAATATGAGCCAAATCGGACCACAAATACGATTTTTGTGAATATCTCGATCCATGCGCCACCTAGCGGCGATTTTTTTTCATAGGTCGATTTCTATTCTTGCATGTATTGTGTTCCAAATATGAGCCAAATCGAACCACAAATGCGAATTTTGCGAATATCTCGATCCATGCGCCACCTAGCGGCGATTTTTTTCACAGGTCGATTTCTATTCTTGCATGTATTATGTGTTCCAAATATGAGCCAAATCGGACCACAAATGCGAATTTTGCGAATATCTCGATCCTTGCGCCACCTAGCGGCGATTTTTTTTTATTATTGCATTGTCATCGGGTTCTGAACTATATTCCAAGTTTCAAGCTTGTAGCTTATCGGGAAGTTACTTAAATTTCAATTACAAGATTCGTTCACAACGGCCAGCCTGTCAACTCAAGCTAAATAAAACCGTTTAAAAACAGCAATTTCACACTAATACCATATAGAATAGGAAATAGTGATAGGTCCGATAAAGATAAGGAAATAATAGTCCATTAGAATAGGCAGTAACTTCGGAAACTATGATGAGGAACTATAACTACTATATTTAGAGCTGAGATTCGAGCTTTGGTGAGCGTTTATGAGCTCCTTGTCAACAGAGAGAGAGGCATATTTTAGCAATTTTTTAGCACCCTGATGTGTACAATACCTAATATCATATTCTTCAAGAGTTTCCAATACCGTCCTTTTTATTTTGTCCCCAGTGTGTGGGTGTAACAATGGTCTCATTCAGAGAGTTTTTACAACTACTACTAATTTTGAATTTCAATATACTGTAGGTTAATGCCCAATATGAGCGGTCAAGCCGAGTAGCGGTATCAATTTTAATTGACACAAATTTTTTTCCAACCACATTTTTTTTCGTTCTTTATTTCTATAGCACGATTACTTGTTAACTCCATAACATAATGGGAGTTATTTATATCCATATTAAGGGCTTTGAACCCTTCACTGTCCAATTGCGACAACGGCCGCCCATCTTTTGTTACAATTTTATTAACGAATTCTTAAAGGACTCTGGTTGTATAGAGTATGAAATTTTAATTTTCTTTTTTGTTGGTTCGCTATTTTCAAAATTAGAACTGAAACCGTCTAGAAATCTTTCGTGCTTCGTTATTATGTGGCGTTTAAAAATTTGTCAAATGTTCGCCCGCCAATTTACTTATGCACATTTTACATTGCTACTTTTTTTCTTCCTCATTATATTGGAAAACGTCTCTAATGGCTCAGATTATACCCGCGGTAGGTATGCGTGTCATAAGAGGCGACTAAAATAATAAATTGATTCAAGGGGTTGTGTAGATCAACCCTCTCAAGGGGTTGCCAGCGCACACATAGCCTCTCCAAACCCAATTGTCAACCTTACCTGTTTCATGCTATTTGCAAAACCTGTTAAATTGTTAATAGATATTTTCGATGTCTGTAAGCATTCCACTTTGCTCACCAAGCACAACAAATGCCAACACCATATGTTCAGTCAGCACAATAGATACATATGTAAAGCAAATGGAAAGTGGAAGACAATTTAAATTTGGTAACCCAAAGCAAGTTAAGTGCGACATTAAATGTAAAATGAAACAGCACGGCACACTTATATAAATGTCACTATAATGACCGTAGATAATGAGGTGCCAAATTATATACGTTCATTCTTCAAAGGCTGGTGGTGTAGTGTTACGTGGAATTCAACTCAGTTCGAATGCATTTAACGACACATAATATACACACATTTATAGATAGCGATCATATCTTACTTACCCAGATAACCACTTGAACCCAGCATGAGTTTGTTCACATTTGCTGTCACAGCGACCGACACATATGTCGATTAGTCATACCAACCGACATATGTGCCCATTATTTATATTGACTGTAGAACCACGTACATATATATATATATATATATAAATAGGTTTATGCTGACTAAGCTATTGATTATTACGAATTTATGTACATCTAGTTTGTAAGTATTAGTGTAAATATGTAGTAAAAGTTTGTAATATCTATAAATCTTATAAAATAAAGTCGCTAAATACCATGTATGCACATAACTTCACACAGAATGCTCGGATTTTAAAACGGTTTTTTTTTATTTGAAAGCTTAGCTACGTGATATGGTACAGTTAATATAATTTGATGGTATATATTATAGGGGCGTGGCAAATTGCCAAAATGAAGTAAAAAATCATAAAATTTTTGTTTACACAGCTATAAATCATAAACGGATGGATATATTTAAAAAATTCTACTTTTCAGTAAAACTTTGAAATATTTACCTTCGATCTGCATCAAAAAAAATACTTGACTCCTTTCTTATATCAGCCAAATTGTTTAAACAAAAGTAACATTTTTACCAAAAACTGCGTATGTGTGTTTGTTCGCTGTGAACTGTCCGCGCTAATTACTTTTGAGTGAGGCTTGATGCGACAAATTGGGAAACAATATCTTCCCATATGAATTGCCGAATAACCAAACCTACTAATGCATTTAATGTGAACACCGTTACACCAAAAACGCTGACGCTATGTCTGTGAAGGTGCTGCGTGACAACTATTGACAGTAAAGTAGTAAAGACACACACATATGCTTTTGAAATGAATGATAAACACGGCAGAAATGCGACAAATGCAGATCAACAATATCAACTGCGACCGCTGCTCTGCCTCGCCACCGCTTTGGATAAATATAGTTTGATTCTGTATATTTAGCGTTTAGTCCTTTTGCCAGGCTCTAATCGAGCATATGTATTCGGTGAGTAAAAATAAAGTAAACATAAAAAACCCTCTTTCGGTTTTATTTAATTGAAGAGCGAAAGTCACTGGCGCCCACGTGTGGGGCCCGCGCGTGTTTTAACTAAATCTATTTATTGTGTGGACGACAGCGGGTCGTGAGTTCGGACTCACCAAGAAGAATTGAACCAGAGGAGATGCAAAGCAGCAGCAAGAGGAGTTCAGCTACAACAAAAATGGATAGTAAGGAAGTAGATTAAGAAAAGTGAATTAAATAAAAAAAAAAAAAAACAAAAAAAAAAAACGAACAAATTACGTTAAAGCATATTAGTTGATGATTAAATTGGTTTTGGAAAATTTATAAAAAAGTGAGCTGTAAGCATGTGAATTAATAAAAAATAATAGCTAGCAGGCTCAAGATAATTACGTGTTGAAAATCAAGATAGCAAAAATCTGTAAGCCAGCGAAAAAAATCTCTAAAAGTTTGTGAATTAAATTTTAAAATAATATAAAAGAAATGGATGAAAGCAACTTCGTTTCAGTCATTAGTGCCGCTATAAGAGTAGATACTGACCAAAACAAAACGGGACTTTCAGGACAACTATAGACAGAAATGACTCAAAGACTCGCTAGGATGGAAAACACCCGTTGGCGATTATTCGTACAAGGTTTACAGGCACGCGCAGATTCTGTGCTCTCCTCGTCAACACCGTCCTAATTTTTAAAGCAATTCATAAACACGACTGATTTTTCCTTATGATGATAGAACCTATCCATGTTGTAGAACAGGAAATGTCACCCTCACGAGGAGGAGGCCTGACAATAATGGACTGGTTATGATAAGGGTCGAAAGGAAATGACGGCCATAAACTAATAAACTCTTATGACCTACGGAAAGCGAGCGACAGGTTATTGAATCAACTTAGACCAAATATCAGCCAAGACGCTCGTTAGGATTCATATCCGGACTTAATGAGGACATTATGTGACAATTATTTTCATCAGACCGAAAGGACATGCCATCGACTCTTGCCTCTTGCGCGGAATTGAATCTAACCAAGTAGATATTCTTCGCCTCAAAGGTTTGCAGATGCAGAACCTCAGAAAATGTTTGGAAAACCAACTAAATGTTAGGTCCTTTCCCATTGCCAATAGCCTCATTTCAAAAGAGTATCAAGTAATCCAAGTTCAACAAACTGTCACTCCTAATGGAAGTGGACCCAGTCTTTCTAAAATTGAGGTATCCTTTCTCAACAGACGCCTTCTCGTTCTCTAATCGCACCCCAAAATTACCTTTCAGCAGGACTCCATTTGCAAATCCAGTTTCAACCGGTTGCACTGCCGCGAATGCAAAAAAGAACACATGGTAGTGGACCAATTAATTATAATAAAATTTTTTTTTTTTTTACAACGAATCAATGCCCCTTAAAACAATATGACGAGGAAGGCCTACGCAGAGTTCGGACGCCTCCGATGAGAAAGATGGGAAATTGATAATAATGGCAATGCAATTAGCAGAAGTACCAATAGCGACGAATAAAATTTTTTAGAGTAGCGTTCAAAGGTAAACCAGTAAAATTTTCGACATCGGCCTTCTAAAACTATATAAAGAACTGGGATGACTATTGTAAAAGCAGTAGAGTCAACAATCCTGTGAAATCCATTCATGTACCAATCGCGTTACGCAAAAATGCACTATCAATATTTTTGACACGAATTCTGATTTTTTTTCTTTTACAAACTCTTGAAACATTCGACGGTATTAATATGTTATGACCTTTTGCTAAAATTAATGCTAAGCTTTGACCCAATAAATTAATTCTTTCATACAAAACTGGTTCAGAAAATTTGCATACATCTCCACTGTAAAGACGTAACAGTATTGTATTGACCCCCATAATCGAAGAACTCAAAGTTAAGCATGCTGCGCGCTTTCTAACCCAGATGAATCCCTTCCTTACAATACGAATATTGTAGCCACAATTAGAATCAAGACAACGAGGCAGTTTATTCAAAATCATATCCTCCTCCGATGGGCAACATCAGAGTTTGTAAATAGCGAAATCCACAACCTCTTACGCGATGGAATAATCAGACCTTCCAGGTCCCCTTATAATAGTCCTATATGGGTAGTTCCTAGAAAGATTGACCGAATCTGGTGAAAAGAAAATGCGAATGGTGGTGGACTTTAAGAAGCTCAATGAAAGGTCCATCAATGACAGATACCCTATACCTGACACCTCCATCATACTAGCGAACCTAGGTGAAATCCTCATTTTCACAACGATAGACCTTAAATCGGGTTTCCACCAGATAATACTGGCTGAGCGGGATAGAGATAAAACCGCATTTTCCGTAAACAATGGAAATAAGAGTTCTGTAGACTGCCGTTTTGGGCTGAAAAATGCCCCGAGTATTTTCCAACGTGCCATCGACGTCGTGCTGAGGGAGGAGATAGGAAAAATATGCCACGTCTACATCGATGATATAATCGTGTTTTCCAAAGATTACGAGAGTCACTTCAGCGATGTCAGCCGTGTCCTTCAGAATTTATATTTGGCTAATATGAGAGTTTCTTTAGAAAAGACCCAATTTTTTCAAACAGAGGTCGAATTCCTCGGATTTGTAGTCTCACAAAGTGGTATCAAAACGTCAAAGGACAAAGTTCAGGATATTGTTAATTATGAGGTCCCGAGAACACTTCGAGCATTGCGCTCTTTCCTCGGGCTATCAGGTTACTATCGACGTTTCATATAAGACTATGCGTCAATAGCTAAACCCCTCACCAAGTACTTACGTGGCGAAAATGGAACAGTAAGGACACCGCTTCAAAGAAAACTAATGTTGAATTCGACGAAGAAGTCCACAATGCCTTTAGGAAATTAAGATATTCTGTCATCCGAGGATGTGCTTCTCCTTTACCCCCGATTTTCAAAAACCCTTCGACTTAACTACAGACGCATCCTCTCATGCTTTGGGAGCAGTTCTTTCTCAAGGAGGTCGGCCTATTAACTATGATTTCACGTACATTGACCAAAACTGAGGAGAACTATGCTACTAACGAGCGAGAATACTCGCCATTGTTTGGGCATTACAAAAGCTCAGAAATTACGTTTACTGGTGTCAAAAACCTTAACATATTACGGATCACCACCCTTTGACCTTCTCAATTTCGGATAAGAATCCGAACTCAAAACTAAAGCGATGGAGATATTTTGTGGAGGAGTTCTCCCCTAAGTTTCACTATAAACCCGGAAAGGAAAATGTTTTCGCTGACGCGTTGTCAAGACAGCATATGAATGCTCTTAGCACTGACCGATCTGATGAAACTGTTCATAGTGAGGAATCCTCAACAATGACGATTAAACAGTTAAAATCCTATTAATTGTTTCGGGAACCAAATAATTCTTGAAAATGCGGACAATGATCCATAACTACGAAAATTCTGTTCAAAACTCAAATCAGGCATCGCATTATTTACTGAGCTTGAAAGAATACCCACCCTAATAAAGAGATTGCCTAAACCCTAATAGAGTCAACGCATTGCTGTGCGAACTTCCTGTGCTGGGGAAATTCAGAACCAAATACTTTTGAGCTTTTCCAGCGTCAAGTTCGTTTACACGAATCTTCAAGTAACCGACATATTTAACAAGACGACCAGCTAGAGATTTTGCAGTCTGAGCATAACCAGAGCTCACCGCTCACTGAAGGAAATATTAAACAGGTTCCTGGAGACTACTACTTTCCCAAAATTTCAAAACCTTGAGGGATATCATTTCGTCATGCAAAACATGCAAAGAAGCTTAATATCAACGCCACCCAGCTAACCCTCGAATAGGCGAAACTCCCATTCCAAGTAGGCCCGGCGAAATTTTGCACATGGATATTTATTCAACCGACAAACAATTTTTTTAACTTGCATTGATAAATTTTCCAAATTCGCTGTGGTCTAGTCAATACCGACAAGATCGTTAGTAGATTTAAGGAACCCATAATCAATATTATGAACTTCTTCAAGGACATAAAATATATCTTATCTGTGACAAACGAAAAACCTTTGAACTCAAGTACGATAAAGCCCTATTCCAAGACCACTTCAATGTTTCCATTTACACAAACTCCACCTCACCACAGTACTACAAATGGCCAGGTGGGAAAGATTTCACAGCACACTTACAGAAATAGGCCGCTGCATTAAGTTGACCCAGGCTTAAACGACACAAATGACCTATCTTCATATCTCCTCTCCGCTTACAAGTACAATAGAACTATTCATCAGTAACAAACAAAGACCATTGACATCATTCATCACAATGTGCATGCATTTCTTGACGAGATAAGAGATAGGTGGTTAAGAAACAGCATAACGATCTAAAGAATCGGAACCAGAATTGCTGACTAAGTGTTACCATCCAGGTGACAAAGTGTTGCCAAACCAACAAGAGGATAGGCAGTAAATTTACTAAACTATACTTGGAAGGAACAGTTACTAAAGATTTAGGCACAACAGTTCTGGTCGACGGCAGAAGGGTCACAAAGC